>PVIR01037214.1:0-15282 GCA_004026965.1 Petromus typicus | reverse complement strand
TCAGTGGAGTGGTCATGTTCCTCTGAGTTCACTATTCTCTGAAAATCCCAGAAAGTGAACTTAGTTGGAAGTAGGGCCAGTGGACATTCAATTAGGTTCCAGGAGAAATCACTCTAAACTTAGGCTGGGTTACTAGTCTACTAACAAGAGTCTCCACAAGAAAAGGGGAGTAGACAGCAACACGGAGAAAAGCAGACCAAATGGAGAGGGCACAAAGGGGGCAGGGTGCTGCCATGGGCCGAGGATTTCCAGGCCAGTCGAGGGAGGGACAGGAAAAGATTCATTCCTGGAGCCATCAGGTCAAATCCCAGCTTTACTTCCTGTGAATATTTTCTTGGGAAGATCCTTAGCACGGCCTCAGTAACGTTTTCAAAGGTAAAATAGCTACAAATGCATATCAACTCATACTTCCTCTGAGGAATAAATGATATATGCACAATCACATAGCGGACACTGGTGATAAGATAGTGACAAAACTGTGAGGCGGTGGTCGGAGACTGAAATGAAATAGTGGCTGTGACTTCCACTCTGTCTCTTTTCTGTATTGTTTAGAACTTTTATTTTTTACTATAAAATAATTAAGTACAATTTACTTTATCTTTTATAATGTCTCCATTTTGAGGTACTTCTTGATAATTATTTGCAAGACAGAATGGACCTCCATTGTGTTCGGGTAATCCTCATCCCTCTCCCCTCTTTTCTCAGAAATGCTAATATCTGAGGCTTCTCATTTATATTTTCCCCTAGCAACTGGTACCCTTGCTTTGGAGTGATTTCCTCTATTTTATATTTTTATGAAAAATGATATGTTGTTAATGTCTTCAGAATATAAAAAAGTAAATATATAAATTAGACATTAAGAATAATCCTGGTCCCAAAAGGAACTAAGAACAGATCAACAAATCAAAACTATAATAAACCAGGGTTAGAGAATACAAGCCTCCATACTTAAATTCCCTTTGTGTTTAAAAACATTCACAAGTGTCAAATGAGTAGCTTTTATGAAAGCTACTTTAATTCGCCTTTAGGTAGATACATTTCTTTCTCACATATTTTAAATCCGAATCAATGCTGGAGACTCATTGGTCAGCCTGTTAGACTGTCCATGAATTGTACGTCTCATCTCTAAATGAGGTCTGAAGTGATGCAAGAGGGAATCGATAGAAGGGCTTGATCAATGTGCAATAGAGGAAAGAAAGTCTAATGAACGGAATTCATGGCTGGCAGCAGAGCCGACCTGAATTCCAATCCCTGTAAGCAGAAGTCTAACGAGGTGATTTTGCCCCAGGAGCAACCGTGTCCTTCCCATAAACCCTACTATACTCCTAGCTTCTTATTTAAAAGGAAAACAAGTGAGCAGATCAAAAGAAAAGATACGTAGTGGCAGCAGAGGCTACATGAGGACAAAGCCTGTGATTCTGTGATTTCCCTTGTCTCTGGCTTCAAAGTGTGTACATATGTGTGAATGTGTGTATGTGCACTGTACATGTGCATCTATCCCTCTGCCTCTCTGTTACTGACTCTGTTTCTGACCTTTAACACTCAACAACTGTTCGTTCGGTGTCTATATACTGATTTCCACTCTTTGAGGGGATACTGTGCTCGCAAACAGGGTATCAGGACAAATTACAAGAATCAATAAATTAAAAAAAAAAAAGAATCTTGCTTTCAATTTTCAATGACCCATTAGAAAAAAAACTCAACTTTTTAAGTATGTTATGCTTTTTTCATTATAGACCTTTTCTTTCTTCTTCTTCTTCTTTTTTTTTTTAAGTGCTTTTGAGACAAGGTCTCACTTTGTAGTTCAGGCTGGGCCTGAGCTCAGCCTCAAACACACATCACAGCAATCCTCCTGCCTCTACCTCCCGAGTGCTGGGATTACAGGCTTGAGCCACCATGCCTGGCACTGTGGTACGTGGTACTGGTTGCTGTTGGGGTGAGTCTCTATGCCCAGTATTGTTATGTGGTAACCGGGGATCGAACCCAGGCCCTTGTGCTTGCAAGACAGACGCCAGAACCACTGAGCTAAATCCTTGGCCTATAGACCTTTTCATAGGTGAAAATTTGAAGAAAAATAGCAAAACTAATCCAAATATTCCAATTATCTAACTTCAAATATGATTAGCAAATGGCCAGTTGTGTTTCATACAAGCCTTTTCCTCTACCTTCCCATGGAGCACCACGTGACATACATGCTAGGTGCCAATGAGGCAAGTCTCAGACACCCTGCTGCTCTGGTGACTCAGTTTCTACTTCATCCCATGGAGTATGAAGTGAAGAATCTTGTCTTGCCAGTGTTCTTCTGGGGTTGCTTAGCAGAGTCATTCTCCTACAAAGGTCAGATTTCAGGCACTCTGGAGGCAATTGAGAGGACCTCAGTCATACTAGGTCCCTAGAAAAACACATGTACCCTTAATGCTTTGGCTTTTAGAAATCCACAAGCCCCCCTAAAAATCACAAGCAAGAAAAGTCAATGGAATCGGGGTTGGATGTATGATTATGGAAAGTGGGGCTAATGGCTTCTTTTTCTACCCTGTGTGCATTTGGGAGGGCTGCTCTCCATGTCTAGTGGTTTGCATCTCCTTCTGAACTTCCAATTTCTCTGTCCCTTTGGGCCTATACTTAGCCCAACATCTTAGTCCCATCCCAACCTGAACTCTTGGCTGTTGCTGTTTGTAAGCTATCCTGTTACTCTGTTATTGGAGCTTGACATTTGTAATGGGGACCCAACTGATTGGCTGTAGGCTTAAGAGATGGGCAATAGTGGTGATACTAAAGGAAAGAATCTAATAAAGCCAATAGCTTTGGATTCATAAGTGTTAGGTGCTCAACAGTTCTAGAATGGAGCTTTTCAATATTGCTCTTACTTTAGCAGTGTGGAAATCATAGGTAACTAGACCAAAGCCTTGTAGTACTGAGAGGCAGAGCTGAGTTCAAATCCTCACAGCCTAGTTCCAGAGCCCACCTTTCAAATGACTGCACTAGGCTGTATTTTTTCTTGTGTTTCATGAACAACTGCTAATCTCAGGGGAGGGGGAGCCTGGAAAATACCAAGACAATATAGAGAAATGAAAAGAGAATAGAATTAAACCATTGGGGAAACTGGGTAGAGGAATAAGGGATTTAGAGGAATACTATTCTTTCTGTGCAATTTCTCATGGACACAATGTCTTTTAAAAATAAGATTTTCTAAAAAGAATGTTACATAATAATTTGGGATAAATCCTCATTGAAATAAGTATTTTTTTTGTGTGTGTGAAAACATATGAAGGAGATTCCTCCAAAACCTGCCTCCCTATCACTTATAATGCATTGTGAGGATCTAATGGGGTTCATGAACATGAAGACGCTCATTTTGGAACAGAACCCACGCGTCTGTGGATTTATGCGGCCCTTCCTCGTGGGTCTGTTTCCCTTCCCTTTTGTTCCGTTTTCTCGTTGAGTGCAGGAATGCCACGTCGGTGTCCCTGTGTTGCCAGAAACTGGTTTTGTGTGTTCAGTGTTGGCCCTGCAGTTTTGTTTCTGATCTCATCTTGGCAGGATCAGGACACACTAGAAACTAGCCTAAAGGCGAAGTGCCTCAGTTCCTCTCATAGCCAATAGCTGCATAGTTGGTTGGTGGCGTCAAGGTCAGTGTGCATTCGGGTTAGTGTAAAGTGTGGCTGTCTGAGCTGGACTCTATTTTCCAAGTATTTTGATTGCTATGATTCAGTACTCATGTGCCCCGTAATTATTGGCCTATACATTTCCATTTTTTTCTTCTAAAGAAAAGGATTCCTTGAGTAATAGCTTCTGTTTTTGATTTGTCTTGATGCTGATAAAACTAACAGCTGAGATATTTGAATTAGAGTGCTGTGAATAATAGAGTATATTCCCTGAAGGGGAAAGATATTAATTTTGCTAATCTGTCTGAGCCAGGAGGAGATCAGAATGACCTTGAATTGTGGTTTTCACTTAGTTGAATGGCTCACTTTTTTTTTATGAGTAGGTTTTAAAAATCACAGGGCAGAACCCTAACATCTTGATTTGGTTTTACAGCTTGATGTAGTTAGTGCTTAATAAATAATGGGGACAATTCTGCTCAGTGGATAAAAATAGCTCTTATTCCATGTAGAGAATTTAGAAATCAGGGGGATTAGGCAGTTTATTTCGTGTACTGTAATTTAATTGTGCTGCAGAAGGGTTAGCTGTGGGAATTTGCTAGAATGATGAAAGCAACAAGTAGTCGTTTTCTCTTTCCCCTCTTTGAGGAACACATGAAATAATCCGTGACTAAAATTAAAACTAGAGAAAAATTAAGCTCACAGGTTTCCTGAGAGAAAAACAAAACCAAAGGTATAATTTTGGAGTAACAAAAGCGTGAGGTTGGAGAGTATACAAATTTGGAAAATTGTTTCCAGGTGCTATAAATGAGATTAAAAGCTATTCCTAGACCATAACCCAGAAGAGCTGTTTTGCTCATTAGTAAGATGTTTGGATAGGCACACACCAGTGTGTGATATGCAGCTGCCTTGGCAGAAAGACTATGCAATACTCTAGAGTTTATCCTGTCAGTGATGTTTCTCACCCACGGCTCAACACTCTTCTAGAAGCCACCAATGTCGGAATATACCCTAGAAAGTCCAGTCACTGAAACATGGCTCTGCCTTGGCCCTCAACTCTACACAGGAGTTCCACACTTTCTGTCAGCTTCACCTCATTGAGTCTCGTTCAGATGCTTGGAGGCAGAAAGTCCCAGCTTCGTTCCTTGGTCTTAGGTGCACCTGTCCCTATTCTGCATTCTTCTGTGGTCACAGAGATGACCTTATTTCCTCCATATCTTCTTCCATTGAAATGGAACAGCCTAATGCTTATCCATGACTATTAACTGTAGACATTTCAGGTACAAGTCCTATTGCACATGTGAGTGCGCAAGGAATAAAAATGTGCTGGAGCTCATGACATCTATTGCTCTTGTATATCCAATCTTACCTCAGTTATTTCCATTGTATATTAACTTCATATATTAGACAATATGTATTCTACTTTTCTTCAAAACATACAAATAGTGGGCATAGTATTTTAGGTTTTGTTTCATAAAGAGTTTTTTTAGTGGGTGTTCATTTCTTCCCTTTGGAACTATTAATCTGAAGAACCACTAGGGCAGGCCATAATTCTCCTCATATTGCACTATCTTGAGCCACATGGATTGTGTTTGCTTGAAATATGAGCTCCCAGCCTTGTCTTTCTCTATCATGTTTGAAAATTCCTTTTTATGGTGCTTGTTATCAGACACTCATTTAATCCTCGTGACAATACAAAGAGGAAAATGCTGTAAAATTTCCCATTTTACATAAGAGACAACAGAGACCAGATCATTCATCAACTTGCCTAATGACATATAGAGAGTAGGTGCTCGGGTCAGCATTCAAACCAGATGGTCCATTGCTACTGACCTTGTGGATGCAGCCTCTGTAGAGCTGTGAGGGCTACGAAGTCTGTAAGGCTCAGGTATAGAGTGAGACACAGGTTTAACATTTGCACCTTGGCCCCTAGAAGATTAACCAGGCTGTTTTATGGAGGTACCAAGGAGGGGACTTTCAAATTTCTCATAATTTCTATCAGTCCCTGTCTCCTCTGACCTTTGCAAATATGCAACCTGAGGAAAGAATGTGCTTGCTTGACACGTATTGTCAAAAGAATTTCTAGTACTCCATTCCAACAGATGGCTGCCTGAGGCCTTTGTTTATAGAAATTCCAGAATCCCATTGGTTCAGTTTCTAAGCTTCAAAGATTACAGACATAAATACTGTGGATCTTTGAAATTTGAAGCCAGACCATCTCTTGTTGCTGTAAACATAAATACTGTGGATCTTTGAAATTTGAAGCCAGACCATCTCTTCATGCATTTTCTTCAGAATTCTTGAATAATGGATTTATGAAAGTCACATAAAAATCAGCTTCTGAAGGGTGAGCATCTTTGATTAATATTGGATTCAGGCACTGGCCCATTTCTCCATTAATAAGACAATTTTTTTAATTGAAATCTTTATTGGTACATTACATATACACATCATAATTGCACTCCACAATGAGGATTTGTACCAGTATAAGACACAACTTAATTCTAATTTTTTCCTATAGCCCTTCCCGCCCTACCACCCCTCTATATACATAAAATTTGTTTCCTTTCTTTTTTGTTATGACAAATTTTTAACAATGAAGAAAAACTTCTAATACCTTTCATTGGTACTTTCTTGAAAAGTTCAAAGCCAGTGCAGGTAGCAACCTCGTTAGATTATAGTAATGAGAAAATCCACCTAATTAATATTTCTTCAACTGACCTACTGGCCTTCATCCAAGAAAAGAGTAAAATTCTATAGAAAAGGGTTTGATATTGCAACTTAGGTTTATCTCAATCAATAGCCTCCTTGGAAACTCAAAGTGGAAGTGAGGATTCTTTCTTTTTAGTTGCAAGTGCCAGAATAAATTCTCCTGGTATGAAGCCTAACTTTTCAGAATTGACTTTCTGAGTTCTAATATGTTTCCTTTCAAATATCCAAAATTTTCTATTCAGGCATATGTATGAACTATCATAGTTCCCATAACCCTCAGGGTCTAGCCCACTTCCATTTCACAGACTGACTCTATCTACATCATATTCAATATTATGACTAATGTGCCTGCTTCTTATTTCTCAATAAAATGTTTCTTTTATGCAATTTCACTTATATATGTAGAACAGTATGTTTCACTGTAAGTAAAAGAATGTGTTTGTATGTATACTCACACACACACTACCACAACTTCTTATATATTTTCATGGTCTATGAACTGAAAGAGGTCTACTTATCTAACAAAAGACTAGTTCTGTTTGATAGGGTGAAGGCGATTTTCTTTTATTTTTTAAGCACTACTAACATACCAACTACAATGCAAATATTATTAATGATTACTGGAGGGAAACAAATGGACCCAATAAAAATTTAGCATTTTTACTTAAGCACTGAATAATGTAGGGTGTATTAGCATTCCCTAGAAGATTGCTAGTCAATGTTTAATGAAATACTGTTAAAGTTTGAAGTGGATATAGTCACAGATCCCCTGTCCTAAAGTGTTAATATATTGATTAGGGCCTAGATATCTAAAACTCTGATAGGCTGCGCCTGAAATCTGTTTTCATTTCTTTGCAGACCAAACTGGCAAGAAAATTCCAAACTTATCGCTAGGACTCAAGAGTGTTTGTTAATCATCCTGGTAAGTTATACGAGTCAGTTCTTTAATTAAGAGATATAATATTAATTGTGTTTTTAAAAAATTGGTAAATGAGAAGTGAGCATTTCTAAAGTTAGCTGTTAAACTGTTCAATGGTTTTCTGGATTAGTGGAGGTGAAGTTATTGATTCACATTTCATGACTTCATGAACTTTCGTAAATCTTAAGTTTGCCTAAGTCCTGGTAGGTAAAGATAGCTTCAGAGAGCCATTTTCCTAATGAGGAAAATCCCTCTCGTAAACTGGGAGTCAAAACTTGGTAGATCTTGTATTAACATGGACTGTAAGTAGAGCATTTAAATAAATTGTTGGTGGAAAAATGGACGGACTTTCTTGTATAAGCTTGACTTCTGGGATTGATTTTTGAGATAAAGCCATCCTTGAAAGAACAAGAGCTCTTGAAAATAAGCTTTATTTTTAAAGCTCAAAACCTGAAGTCGCTTCTCCAAAACACTGAAGATTCCTCAGTAAATAAACACAATGAGAAGGAGCTGATGTGCTGTGAGAGAGTTGCCAGTGGTAAAGCATCATCATGTTTAGTTGCTTAACATTTACTCAATACTTAAAGAGCCACATGATGTACTACTTACTGCTTTCTCTGCAGAAGGATGATTTCCCCAAGAGAAAACCATGTCTTTATAAAAGAGGTAAGAGAGAAAACAGTGACTATTTATGTTCTGATATTGTAAAAAAATGATATTCATAAAGGGCTCTGTGCCTAAAGACTCGCTCCCAAGCAAATAGAAGTCAGCTAAGGCTGTCGTGAGCCATTGCCAGAGTCCTGCTAGGATCCATGAGTGCTCAGTAAGTTTTACTCATTGTGCCTTTCAACAGTCCTTTGTTTTAACGTGGTCTTTTCAGTTTGTAGCCACCACCAGGGCCCATTCTTGTATTTTTAAAAAATTCAAATCTTTATTGGTACATTATGAATACACATCATCATCACATTCAACATTGAGAGTTTGTACCGGAATATGACATGACATGATTCTCATTTTTTCCCCTTTACGCATGCCCTGCAACCCCCTACCCCCTATGTACATAAGCTTTGTTTCCTTTTTTATTTATTACTGTCATACTCTTTTTCCCCTCATTATTTACCCCTACATGCTCTTCCCTTTTAAATATTTTCTATTTCACAATATCAACTATACATACTACAACTCATTTACAACTTCATTTTTTCATACCAGAGAAAAGATACAATATTTACATATCTATGACCTATTTATTTCACTTAGGAGGATGTCTTCAAGGTACATCCATTTTAGTATGAATGACTCAATCTTATCATTTTTAACAGCAGAATAATACTCCACTCTATAAAAGAACCACAACTTCTTTATGCAGTCATTCTTGGTTTTATTCCCTTTGACTATCCAACTTGTGAGATTTGATTCATCTTTTATCAGATATTGTCATGCCAGGAGTACTTCTTGGTTCTTGCTTTCTAGATATATTTTCACTGCTTGTTTTAATTGATTTTGTACTGGCTTATAGCCCAGTGGCACTGTTTACTTTGCCTTCATATCTTCACCTAGTTGTTGGGTTATACACTGTACTATGGTTCTGGAGAAATATGAGTGGGGAGAAAACTTAAATATTTTAGAGTAGTTTAAGAACACATATAACCCCTTATTGAGAGATTCTTAAAGATATTAAAATATATGTTTATATTTTCTCTATGCAAGATTTTCTTCTCAGAATTATTAATGTACAGTGCTTTGAAAAAGTAATACCTTAATGTACAAATGCAAAAGCTAAAACACCATACAAGAGGCCACAGAGAAGAAATAGCACTAAACAGTGATAGCTGTTAAAACCAGATAAGAAAGAAATTATTATTTCATGGATAACTTATTTAAAGTACAGTTTTTATTTTCTAATGATTTACATTTGCAGAATTCCTATTAGGAAAAATAAATTGTTCTGGATACCTTAATTTTGACATGGTGTTAAAAATTTATGAGACATAATTTTTACTTTCAAAGAACTTACACTTTTTTGGGGGAAGATAAGATATAGGTGAGATGAATGATAAACCAGAAATGAAATGATTAAAATCATACATAGCTACCAGAAAATTTGACATCTTATAGTTAAGATTACATTTTTTTTCCTTAAATGCAAGCAATACCTCTTTCTACCCCTGGTATGTATTTAGTCATAAACTATAGGCACTGATTTTTACTTTGGACTTTTGGGAGGGTAATGGTTAGATTGTCAATAAAGTATTTGTAACTGACTTTCAAATTTGAGTTGGAATGTTAGTTAACTCACCTGCTCTTTGGACTTGCTATGTTTAATGGATGTCTTAGGTATGAGAATGACTACGTAAGATGAAGAATCATTCTGAATTTATTTGACAACAATCATTATGTTATTTAAATTTCATTATGTAATTGTAACAGGGAGATGTAGGGAAGAGAGGAAGAGGATGTAACTAGAACCTTTGCATTAAGTTCTAGCCTTCTGTGAGTCTGATGGCACATGGCAACATAATGAATAATTAGGCAGAAATAAGGCCTAAAGAAGAAGCTGAGTTTGGGACTGATCCGTGCTACTCTGGGTATCAAAACAGCAGTCTGAGCTTGCCATACTTTTTATTCAGTACCTCTGGAGCCAGCAATATTACAGGTCACTCCGAGGGCAGTAGTTTCGATACATTAGGTGTGACAAATGTAGCAGGTTACTCAGAGGGCAGCATGTTTGGTACATCAGAATTATAAGGAATTTCATAGATGAAGGTGCCAGTGTAGTTCTGCCCTGGAGCATCATAGAACCTGTGACCATTGGGGGATTTGTTCTTCCCAGATGTGAAGATAAAGAGTCAAGCCCTCAGGTTTGTGTATGTCATAGCTGGTTGTCAGGCAGGTAAGCCCTGCCCAGTCATAGTCCCAATCATCCAATTAATTTTCCCCAAAATTACTCCTGATAGGGAGATACCAAATAACACTTACGTTTGTGAAATTTCCAGACAACACCCAAGGAAGTTAAGTTCAGGAGCTGCAAGCAATGAAAGTCAAAGTGATGTGGAACATCAAGGTTCCTGGTCAGGAAAATGAGGCTATTGTAATTCTAAAAGTTAAGAAGTAGAGCAAGATTGTCAAAGATTTCAGCAACAAATTGATTTTGTAACCCTGAGGGAGAATGAAAGAAAGATTGAGATATGTCAGCAGGATCCAAAGGGAACTCAAGGGAAAACTGGCGTCGACACCGTAGGGGGCATCTGTTGGTCCTGCTCATTTCACTGCACGTCATTTCGTGTACCTGTCATGAATAATAATGATGAAAACGAGCTCACTTAGGAAATGACTCTTTTTATCTCTGCATGAACACATTGCAAAATTTCATCCAAGAAGGCTTATTTTAAATGTTATTGAAATTACATTTTGGATACAGAAATATCTTATTTATCAAAAAAGTTTTCCTTAAATAGAAGCAAAACATATTCTAAAGCCAATGGTTGGTATATCCAGCTACTTTTTAGAGTGTAAGTTGTTAAATAATTTTTTTTTGAAAGGAGTCCAGAGCCTTTTAAAGTGACAGGTTAGAAGATGTTTTGATTTGTCCTCTTCCTGTCTTCCCAATTTCTAGGAAATATGAAAGACTTTATGTAGTAACACTAATATCCATTCATTTCACCTCAGGTCAAATGCATTCACAACTCTACAGCACAAAATAGCATATAAATTACAAAAGAAATAGTGTAGTTTCTCATTTATATTCTTATCTTCAAATTCTTACTCTCAGCACAACTTTAAATATAGAATTTAAAACTGGATAGGACTGTAAGATCACCTCATTTTACCTTTTTCATTTTAAAAGTGGAGAAACAAGTTTGAGAATGACCTGTCCAAGGTCACAGATGTTAATGATGGAGTCAAAACCAAGACGTTTTGACTGTCAGCTCAATTCACTCTATGTCACACATCCCTTGAAGCTAAGCGATGAAGAGAAAACTTCCCCAGAATTATCACGCAAAAGAGAGATATTTTCTATTATTTTTCTTTGGGCACAAATATATTTGTAATTTATATTTAAAAACCAATATAAAATAGTAGCAGTAAAAATGTACAATAATCTGGCATGTTAAATATTGTTTCTCTTTCCAAAGTATAATGTTTTGTCTAGTGGGTGGTCTTTGAGTGATCTTCACCTCTTTTTGAGTTTTGTGCTTGCTCTGGTGAAGAATAGAGAAATAGAACTCTTAGCAAGAAATGGGGATGACAAGATTGGTATAGTGTAAGCAAAAGTTTATTTAAAATGTGGAGGCAAATACAGAGGAAGCAGAAGAAAAGCTGTCTAAACAGCAGAGTGACTCTGCAAGATGAGGTCATGACCCCTCGATTGTGAGATATGCCCATATTTATAGGGACAAACTGCCTTGTTCAATGATGTGGTCTAGGTTGATGAGGGCTTCAGCCTTTGCTTCTGGGAAGGGGTATGTGTGAGTAGTATTTTCACAAAGGATGCAGTATGATACATTCTTTTCAAGTATAGGATACACAGTAAGAACATGATGGTCTTACAACCATTGACCACAGATAAGCATGTGATTTTACACTATTAGTCATCTCTTTCCTGTCCTTGGATTAATTTATGTCCCTCCAATCAGCACCTACACATCAACTACCTAGAAAGGAAATTCTACATTTATCTATTCAAAAGTATTCTAATGATTTGCCACCAAGAATCCATACGTCTGTGTCACTTTGGCCATAATTTAATAAATGACAGATGTATTTGAAGTGTGGAATAATTCATTAATTAATTTATTTGTGTATTCATGCACAGATAGTTGTATTATACTCTATTCATTTTTACAATATATTCATTCCATTTAGCAAAGTATGATGACTATCTTTCTGGATATGTAGATACATGTTTGCAGAATCATAACCATGCAGCACAACATTTGAATGTGCTAGCACTATTAAACCAGTGATAATAATTAAGAAGCCATAGAGCAGCTGGCTTAGGACTCTGAGTGTTCCACAGTTAAATAAATGTACTCATTGCTACGATATTTTGGCAATGTATAATAATTAGGAGTACAGGGTCTAACTCAGATTGCCTAGATTAAAATAATGGATGTGCCATTTCCTAATGAATTTAACTACTCTGGCTGCAAAACAGGGATAAAGTTACTCCCAGCATCATAGATTTGTTGAGAGCATTATGTGAGTTAACAAGTACAAAGTCCTGAGCGCTATGCTTAGCACAAAAATGTTTAATAAAAGGTTAGTTGGTTCTATGATTAATGGCATGAAAGCTAATTACATAGTCTCCCAAGACATGTACCGGGAAGACAGTGTAAAGTCAGTAGCAAGAATATGGGCTTTGGTTTCTGATGTTTCTAAATTGTCACTCTTCTCTTTTCTTGCTATATGTTCTGAAACCATTTGGCTTTCTGGGATTTTTATCTTTGTATCAAAATAAGCAGTAATATTACTTTCCTCTTTACTTCAAGTGGGTAGATATGAAAATCAAATGATTTGATGAATAAAAGCATACATTCTGAAGAGTAAGGCCACTGGCAAATGATTGCTAACATTTTTAAAAAAATGTACAACATGACTGGACAAAGTTCCATGGATAATTGCACCTAAAATTTCCTTGTAGATCACAGCAACTGGGGTTGGGAGTAGAAACTTGATCAATAAGTTAGAAGCGACTATGAGTACTTGCTCTTATAGGACACTCTGGACAGAAGAAATTACATGTAATCTCGTATGTCTCTTTAATTATAGAATTATTTAAAGGTGCTGTTAAAAGACATTTGACAAGTTACTAGTTCTGACTAATTTCTGAGCATTGTGCTGTGAAACAGAATTTTCAAGATGATCAACATTACTTCTTTTTTCTTTCTGCATGTTTATTCTACTGTACACATCAAGAGAAGGAGTCTAATTCTTTTTTCTTTAAATTGGACCTGCCTTAGGGATTTATTTCTAGACCAGGAGTATGTAGTAGAAATGAGTGGAACTCTGCCCCAATCCTTCACGAGCCCATTCCTCAGAAGGATTTCAACTCCTGCCTGGACTCCTTCAAACATTACTCTGAGTCCCTCACTCCAAGTTACATCCAGGGACCACATGTAGGAAGTTTAGCTGAGAGCCAAGCTGGGCTGCTGTCTACTAGCTGGTGAAGCAGCAGGCATGTGAGTGAGCATCTTGGACATCCAACCAGGTCAAGCCTTCAGATGACTCTAGTCTCAACTGGCATCTGACAGCAGCTGCATGAGAGATTCTAATTGAGACTGCGCTGGCTGAGCCTAGCAAATATGCCAAACTGGTAATGATAAATTGTTGTATTAAGCCACTTGTTTATAAGGTAGTTTCTTTTGTATTTATAGATACCTGAAATTTATATTATTTTCTTCTGCTATAATTGATAAATTATGACAATTGCTGAGTTAGTTAATAAAGTCCTTGTATAAATATTTTAACTTTGCTATATGGTCTCTGAAAACCATTTGGAAGTGGAAGCATGGTTCACTCTTTTAGAAAATAATAAAAGTCCAATAGTATTGAAAGCCTCCCATGCATCTATCTGACTGTTAATTACTAGGTACTTTACATACAACTCATTTCTTCTCAAGATGCCATGCACCCCATGATAAACGTTATTTTCTTCAGACCAAAGGTACCAGTTATAAGGAATATTGCTCTTTTATAGGAATTTCAAAACCGTAGAAGAAGATAGTATGTTTTATTTGGATTTTTTGGCAGTTAATACAGAGCATGAAACAAAGCAGATGCTTCATGACTGTTAACTTAATTATTTAGACCTAACTACTTTCCTTTAAATGGGTCAGCTAGCAATTTACCATTTTATTCAAAGAGATTATCTAACCAGTTTGAGGTCTTCTCTGCCTCATAGGTTGGTAATCAAAATGTAATTATCATATTCACAACTCAAATGTAATGTAGAAGCCAGCAAAATCCTATTGTCCTTCTTTAAATATTTACAAGGTCATAGAAGACTGGCAAAAGTTCCTCCTCTTCTCGGATCTCTCCTGTTGTCATATTGCTCTTTACTCATTTGTTCCTTGACTTCACTGGTTTCCTGGCTCTTCTAACTCAATGCGCATGCTTCTGCTTCAGCCCCACCCCCTTCTTTTCAGGTTGCTGCTTGAATGTCATTGAGGCCTCTCCTGACCACTCTTTTTTTTTTAATACTCCATTCAGATGACATAGCTTTCTTGCCTTGTTTCATTTTTCTTCACAATACAAAGTATCATCTGAAGTAATATGTTTTCTTTTAAATCCTTTTTTCAGAGATTCAGCTTTGAGCGCTGTTGTTTTTCAGCACCGAGGACAGTAATCTCGCGTGCCAATACCTGCCTTAATGAACCAACTTCTGACAGAGACCTCTGCAGTTGAATCAGATTACAGAAATGTGACAGTAGCACAGGGCTCAGTATTTTCACTGCGTTTTCCGCAGCGTGGTATTGGTTCAATTTTTTGGCTTCTGCCGTAAAGAAAATATTGAGAAATTTGCAAGATCTTAGTTTAGACAAAGTGCTTGCAGGGGTGTTTGCTTCACGATTGGTGAGGAGGCCCATGTGGTCCCTGTGTAGAGTGATGGCTCTAACATTGTAACTGGTGCAGATAAGGGAAGAACACAGGAAAGTCTGGGAACCAGAATAAAATGAGGCTCAGCTGAAATCAATTACTGTTAGTCTTCTGTGGAAAAGGAGTTAATTTTACCGATGTGTTTGTGTGAAAGTTTGGCTTCATAAGTACTATGTTGTATCTTAAAAACGTGTCAGAGATATTTAAAAGAAGTGATAATTTTTTATAAAAAATGAATCTATGTGGCGTATAAGCAGTTGTATTTTTGGATATACTTATATTATTTAAGTCAAATATCTACACAAAGTTATCACCATCTCTTAGAATAATGATGCTCAATGGAAGACAAAATTCTTCTAGAGCAGATAATTCTCCCAGAGCACAAGTACTCAGAATATACAGCTGGATATCTCAAGTTATAAAACGATGGCAAACATCAAAAGGCTAGGG
>PVIR01037213.1:0-15285 GCA_004026965.1 Petromus typicus | reverse complement strand
TTTTTTTTTTTTTTTTAGGTTTTTTGAGACAGGGTCTCGCTTTTGTGGTTCAGGCTGGCCCTGAGCTCAGCCTCCAACTCACATCACAATCCTCCTGCCTCTGCCTCCGGAGTGCTGGGATTACAGGCGTGAGCCACCACGCCCGGCACTGTGGTATGTGGTACTGGTTGCTGCTGGGTGTGGGTCTCCACACCCAGTATTGTTATGTGGTTACCGGGGGATGGAACCCGGGCCCTTGCGCTTGCAAGACAGGCGCCGGAACCACTGAGCTAACTCCCCGGCCCCCTCTTGCTCATTTTTTTAAGCCTCTGCTAATTTCTACCTGACAGGAATGGTAGTTTAATTAGTTGGCTGCTAGTATCTATTTCCGTGACCAGCCAGGGTACCTTCTGCTTCAGATACAACACATGTCCAAGACATTCAGGTAGGCTCATTTCAAAAAGAAAGAGAAGAGGAAGAGTGTGTTTAAGGTAGGAAAATTAGTAATAAAATATAGGACATATATTACATTTATTCTTATATTCCTGTATTTTAATTTATGTGTGTGTTTAGTTTATATTATGCTTTTGCAGTGATGATGTTTCAAGCAATAAATATACACATTCATGAGATATTTTCAGCATCTGTGGAGTCCTTCAGTAGGTTGATTCTTTTATCTTCATCCATTTTTTTTTCTTTTTTTTTTTTTTTTCTGGTACCAGAAATCTCACTCAAGACCTCATATTTGCCAGGCAGGTGCTGTAACACCCAGCTGCATCTGGGTCCTTGTATCTTGACTCTTAAAAAATATTCAGGGATATTTAACAGTTAATTCATAAGAACTGGAGTGTGATGCAGTAGTATTTTCTCTCTAACTGGATTTATTAATTTTTATAACTAGATGAACATGTTTTATTAATATTTTCCTAATTTTATTGATCATAATCACATACAATATATGCAGTTACATATCTCTTCCATCGTAGGGGTAAATTCTATGTGGAAACATTCAAAATTGATTCAAGACTCTTCTCGGAGCAATAAAATTTTCAATAAGCAGCTTTTATATCCTAAATTAATTATGGAATTATGATCCTTATTGAAAATAATGGAAATCTCAAAGTTTGTGTAACTCACCATTGTTGTAGAAGAATTATGTGCTTACAGACATAGGATAATCTAAGACAAACTAGTTTACACTTTGAGAATGAGTGCTTAATCTACTATGGTGTTTATTAAAGTAAAAGATAAGTTTTATGGTATTTTTTACAACTTGAATTTCTTAAATATTCTTTTTTTTTTTTTTTTTTTTAGGTGTTTTGAGACAGGGTCTCGCTTTGTAGTTCAGGCTGGCCCAGAGCTCAGCCTCAAACTCATCACAGCAATCCTCCTGCCTCTGCCTCCCGAGTTCTAGGATTACAGGCGTGAGCCACCACGCCTGGCACTGTGGTATGTGGTACTGCTTGCTGCTGGGCGTGAGTCTCCACACCCAGTATAGGTATGTGGTTACCGGGGATTGAACCCGGGTCCTTGCGCTTGCAAGACAGGTGCCGGAACCACTGAGCTAAATCCCCAGCCCTTAAATATTCTGATTAGAAGATACTGATGCTTCATTTTTTGTCTAAGGACCACATAGATAACACAAAGATAATTTTAGAACTTCTTGTGATTTAGAATGGTAAGATAATACAAATTATTGTTATGTTAGAGTCAATCAAATAAATTCATACACACAGAAACATACACAGAAATACACCACAAAGAAATACTTTCAGAAATTTATCACTTTTTTCTGGTTCTAAATTTTGCATCTTGAGAATAATATGTACTGAAAAAAAATCATATTAGCAATTTGAAAGGCCCAGAATAGTTCCAGTCAAAGAGGACAACACTGACTAATTTGGCAATTATACTTGGAATAAGATCACAGATAATAATGATGATTTAGAGAGTATAATAAGATGAAACTAGATAGAGAAAAATAATATAATAAAGCATTTAATTCCATAAGCTTATAATCATTAATTCTCCTTCTGTAAATAATTACATGAATTGGCATTTCTGTGCATTTTTAATTTTAATATAAATAAACATTAATATTCTATTAAACTTTTTACTTAAATTTTAACTATAAGATACAATTTTACATATAATCATTGATCACAATCATCACTGTCAATTAATTTTACATATATTGTACTCTCCACTTTTGAATTAATATTTTTGTACTTAACTGAAATGTAAACTGAAAGATATTTAAAGTGTGAGTTCATAGTGAATTGTAAATGTGAATGTTAAACTGAAAAATTTAATATATTTATAAGTTTAGTATCAAAACTTGTAAATTACTAGAGTTTTTGAAAAAATTCATTCAAATAATTGTGGTTATTTATGTAGGAAATCACTAGCTACAATAAACTCCATAATTCATCACTGCACTGGAAACTGTACTATGATGAGCAAAGGATTTACAGTCAATCAACTTCCTTCTCACTAATGCCTTTTTCACATAACATAAAATAAACAAAAGACTAATAGTAAGGGAAACAACACTAATTATTATAAAGTTCAACTGCAAATGTATGTGAGCACAGAGGAGTATAAGAAAGTCAGAGGCCAGAGATTTAGCTCAGTGGTTCCCGCATCTGCCTTTCAAGCACAAGGTCCTGAGTTCCATCCTGGTAAAGACAAACCACATTGCTGATCATCATGACTTACGCCCAGAAATCAGTACCACACACCACAATGCTGGATGTGATGGCTCACACCTGTAATCCGAGCACTTGGGAGGCAAAGGCAGAAGGATTGCTATGAGTTTGAGGCTAGTATGGGCTACATAGTGACTCAAAGCCAGCTTGAACTACAAACCAAGAGCCTGCCCCCCCCCCCAAAAAAAAAAGTAAGAAAAAGAAAAGAAAGTCCTAGAAGGTGAATTGTGTGGACTTGCACTGAGATATAATCTCACTATGTAGTCCAGCCTGGTCTTCAGTTCATGATCTTCTTGCCTGAGCTTCAGACTTTGCAATTACAAGCATGACCTCACACCCGGCTAGAAATTATATTTAAGCATTTATGATGACTTTTATGAAAACAAATGCAAAACAAAAGAACCATAGTTGACTTTTTAAAAAATGTTTATCAAATGATTTTCTTTCATTTAACTGGTTTTTGGCATGAGATGATAAAGATCTATGCATCTGTAATTTTACAAACGAAGATGTCAATGCCTGAGAAGTTAATTCAAAAAACTGAGTTAATAGCTAATGGCAAAGGCAGAGAGCAACTCATGCCTCCTGTGGGCACTAGAGAGGAGATAATTCAAGGGGATTAGAACTATCTTTTAAGTCAAACAAATTCAACTGTGAGGCTGACACACTCATACGGAAATAACTGGTTTGATCCAGGGATAAGAGATAGGTGAAATAAAACAAAATAAGTAAACAAATTGGAAAAGTCCTACATTAAAGGTCTTTGTAGGTGAAGAGAAACAAGAGGTTGTTGGAACAATGTCACAAGGAACAGATGTATGCAGGGATATGAGAGACAAAGAGTCAACAGATGTATCTCATTCTTTGTTATGTTATAAAGTAGGAATTACTAAAGTTTTTTGAAGAACTCAGTGATGTAACATGTTAACAAGCAATTGCTATTCCACATCATATATATATATATATATGTATATATGTATATATATATATATACACGTATATGTCATAAACATAAAAATACATGTCACATATATTACACATATGCATAAAATATATATACACATATGTATAATGTATATAAACCTATGTATATATACATGTGTGTCTGTGTGCATATGATATCTAGAATACTTCTACCTATTTCATAGGTCCTTTTCCTTGAATAAAGATGCTCTGTTATATTTTCTCCTAGATATTTGTTTGATTATAATTATTTTTAATTTCAATGCAGAGGCTCAAGTAGATTATATTTTTAAAACTATACTATTAACTTGTATTTAATCAAATTATATAAATATTAAGTGAATATTTTAATTTAAAACAAACTTCTTGCATGATTTAGTACAATACTCTACACATTGTCAATGTTAGTAAATTGTGTATTTTAATTACTGGTCTACTGCCCTCTTACACTGCTGTTTTTTTTATTTCATTCATGAAAATAAGAATGATAGATTAAAATTTTATGTATCATTTTTCCTTTCAGTTGATATTAGAGCAGCTACAGTAGAATATTATTCATTTGACTGCTCTGTGGTGTTTAAGAGAGCTAGGTGTCATTTTAATTTTTAAGTTAGATGTGATCTTATTTCTTGTAAAAGTAATATGTTGAAATTTTTGAGTCTGTTTATTGTATTCATTAGAGTTTGAAATATCCAAATTTATATTAGTTATATTTATGTTTTGAAAGTTACTTTTTTTCTGTTTTTCTAACTGTATCCTTTTCATTTTCTTAGACCTTGTATTTCTTTTATATAACAACATATTTAAGATATGCGTGAGATTCTTTTATATGTAGCAGTTGTTGATTTTTAAGGATTCTGTAACATCTTAAACTTATTTTTTTCTGCTCTTAATTTTAAAATTCTATCAAAGATAGATTTTGAGTAAATTTTTCACATTTTAGGCAACCTTTCCCTGTTTCTCACTCCGGGTACGTATTTATATCATCTGGGTTCATGGGTTCAAGTTACTTTAACTTTATCACTATGTCCCATGTCAAGTACTGCTTTCCAAAAATAGATCTTAATTATCTCCACATCATTTCATCAGTACAACGTTCAAAATTTTATACCGCACGCAATAATTTTATTTATATTATTGCATTATTGGCATATTACATTACCTTAACTTCTTTTCCTCTCCAATGATTTTTGCCACAGAGAATCTTTAGAATCTGGAGCTACCACCACATCTGCAAACTTCCTGAGATGGCCAACTGTGTACGTGTGCTTAACCTCTGTGCCTGTGTGTGTGTTGGGGGAGGAGCTATAGTGAAGAAAGCTCTTCCCCCTGAGTTTTTAGATGCTCACTTACCTATTTTTAATTTCAAAATCTGTTGCTTTCTTTCTTCAGTAAGTACAGTGACCCTAACTGGTAGCAGTCATAGTGTTACAAACTAGCTCAATTGTACTGCTACCTACTCATTCACTTCATTTATTTCATGTGGAATTAAGAGAGGTTCCTTAATGTCTAGATTTTGCTTCAGAAGCGTTTCCTAGGTCCTTTCTTTTGACTTATTCTCTGGTTTGCCTAAAAACACACTGAAGCACAGCATTTGGTGTTCGTCACGGTGTGGCTGAGGCAGAATTTTCTCTGGCACCATATGGGCTGAGCAGAAGAATAAGAAGACCACGAGAATGCGCGCTGACTGCGTTCATAGCTCTTCCACTTTCTCTTGTAATTCTGCTCCTGAGAATCGCTACTGACACGTGATTATCAATATCAGTACTGACATTCTGGATTAACAAATAAAACTACATAGCACCAGGTATGTTAGCACAAACTATTTTTTGGTACAGTCTTGTTTCAAATACTGCAGAGGTATATTTCTCAGAATGAATAATAAGACTACACATACTGTCCGTGGGTCATATCACCTACCAGTATGGTGGGAGATGGAGACCCTTGTGTCTACCTCCCAAGATCAGGGTCTGCAGTAGAGAAAGGATTGCAGAGTTTCTATTGAGCACAGCACTGCATTTTTGAGTAGGCAGCTAAATGTAGTAGTGTAGTTCCTTGTACTTAATGTAAGGGTCACTTTGTCCAAACTGTTAGGATTTCTCAGTCTTGAACATTAAAGTATGTTTCACTCATGACAGAATCTTACAATTATTGAAATGCCTCCCTTGTTCTGGCAAGAAATTTTGTACCAGCCTTAATTTGGGGTGCTATAAGTTTTAATTTCTCTTCCATGAATATATAATATTTTCATAAGAGATGTTAAGTGCTCATAGCAGAAATTACTATTTAGAAGGTACTGGAAGCCAAATATTCAGTTTCACTTTCAAAAATGAATAAATTCAAGTTTTGTTTGATATGTACTAGAGATTAAAACCAGGGTCTCAGCATTTTATATTCTGTCACTGAACTACATCCATGAACACTAAAATATGTGCTTTCTTAAGTAAAGTATATGATAAATATGTTTTCATATTATTTATATTAATAATTAATATTTTATAATTCATATCCCTGATGAGAATACTTATATCAATCATATGTGCTATATAAATATCCATTTCAAACTCTGGAACCTTAAAAATATGCAATTTCAATTAGGTCACTGAGAACAAGGAATGTATATTAGTATGTATTCAGTTACTGAGTCAAGGGTACTAGTACCTGTGAACAAAGAAAAAAGGAAATTAGATATTGTAAAAAAAATAATGAGGACAGCTCACTCCAAATATCTGGTGAAGTATTTATAGAGACTCCTCATTTTTTATGTTTTGTAATTGTGATAAAATAGGAACTGAACTTAAAAACTTCAAGTCATATATGTGTGTGTGTGTGTGTTTATATTTTGCCATTTGCCTGAGCTTTTGTAGAAACATGATTCAATCTCTGAATTTTAGCTTTCAAAATTGGTGAAATAATACACTCAGTGGAATGCTACATAAATATATGGTAGTTCTTTGTAGGCAATGTACAACAAACAAATTTCATTTCATACATAAATTCATTCATAAATGTGAAAATACAATGGAGCATAAATCAACATATCTATTGAATTTAAGTTTCTAAGCATCTTAAAATACTTGTTAAATTTAGAGATTGTTATGTTTTGTGTCTACATGTCCCCCGAAGGCCTTATGCAGTCACAGATGGGGCTTCTCAGAGGATCTAGACTAGAGTGGTGTGTGAATACTAAATTAGTCAACAGATCGATTTGGCACAGTTTGGGATAGAATATTGTTATTCTCCTCTCTAAGGTCTGGTAGCCTGGATAAAATATAAAGTGAGGTAGTGTCATCACACTTTGCTTGTTGCTCATTGAGTACTGCTTGCTGATTCCTACTTTCTGCCTTCCCTGCTTTACCATTGACAGTTTCTCCTCTGTGGTACTCCCTGACGGGCCACCCTGCCTTGCAGCCAGCTGATTATGGAATGAATTCTCTACAGACTGTGAGTCAGCACAAACTTTTCTTCCTTTAACTTTAGGTGCCTGGTATTTTGCTTCCAGAATGACCAAATAAGACAGATAATTCCAGAGGGAGAATAAATTCACTTAATTTCAGGATTAACCTTTCACTGGAAAACTTACAATTTTCTCAGTTCACATTTATGTTAATTACTGTACTTTGCCTTCTGTTTTAGATAGTCAAACATGCTGGTTGTGACTGTATTAATGTGATTGTATTAGTTTATTTTTAATGTAACTGTATTAGTTCATTTAAAATGAATTAATGCTGTGGTACAAAATAATTACATTGATTTTGGAGAATTGTTACTGTCTATACTGCGTTTTGGTCAGTTGGATCATTCCTTTCTTTGCCATTCTTCCCGTCTTGCCTTATCTTCAGATCCTCTTTCCATGTTTAAGGGCTACCTCCCTGATTGCCAATGTTCAAATATCTAGTTTGATGGGTTTTTGTCTTGTTGTTGGTGTTGCTTTTTGTTTTTTCAGACAAGGCTGCCCTTAACAAATTGGCTCTTGATATCACTCCACTCCTGTCTCAGCCACTTGAGTGCTAGAATTACAGGCATAAGCCACAATACTAGACTGAGTTGATTGGTTTTTTAATGCTTATTTTTTATGCTTTAGGAAAGTCTTAAGTTTCTACAAATTATAAAGATTCTTTTTGTTTATTTATTTTATTCTACAAGCAGAAAAAGTTGTTGGCTTTTATAGTTCATAAAAATAAATTTCCATATATGACATTTAGAAGAGATTCAACTTTTGCACTGTTTTTCATATGAACATCCATACTGAACAACAGTTTATTGAAAAATTCACACTTCCACATGCATAAACTACTCTGGTATGATGCTTCTGTCTATGAAGTGGCTCTGTATTTCTACATTTTCATCAGGCTTCTGGGTTCTCTTGTTATTTTCATGCCATTTTAAAACACATTTTACCAGGAAAGTTACTACAAAAAACAGGGAAGCACAGCACTTATCTTAATAGTCTCTTATTAAAAGAGAAATGCTTGCAAAATCCCTCTTAAAGCAAGCTAAGATTTTAAGAGCATTATGACAGAACTATAAATATTAGAGAGCCTGTGAGAAATATATCATATTCCATAAGTTAGTTCCACATGTCACTGAACAAAGAATAGGAAAAGTTGAGAAAAGAAAAATATATACTTTCATTTTTTTGTCATTGTATCTGGATCTTTACCTCTGTGAAATGATTATTTTATGGGAATAAACTTAGCTGGGTGTGACCTAGTGTACACTAGGCAATTTCTCTGCCAATGAGCTTCATCCCAACCTAAGAATTAACATGTCAGTGGTAATTTATCTGAAGAACCAGTGACCTATAAAACGTTGAAAATTTTTCAAATTCAAAAAAAATATATATACTTGTGGTTTTACTGGCTTGACAATATTTTCACAAAGTAACTGCAACCACAATGTTCCAGTTTACTTGTATTCAGGAACCAGCTGTTTTGTGCTTCAGAGTGAATAAAATGTCTCCAAGCATAGCTTAGTTTGTATACACCTATTTTCATTGCATCTTAAAAGGCCTATATCTAGGTTCAATTATCAGTCTGTAAGTAAGTTGGAAAGATAGCACCAAACCACACTTGGCCAAATAACAAGAGTGGTATTAGCATTCACCTTCTAAATCCTACAATTCATCAATCTACCAGTAAAATAATTATCTTTTATCATAGCACAAGTTCAGAAGCACAACTTGAAAATACTTCACAAAGACATAAATTTAAGTATTTAAAATTAAGCCTTCTAAAATGACTGAAATATATCTTTCCCAGAGAGATAAATACTACATAATATTTCTGTGCCTATGATCTCTGTGTTCTTTGTTGCAATCTTGCTTGACTATATTTGTGGTAAACAACCAAAAAGTATATATAAAAGGAGATAAAAACAGACAACAAAAAGCAGTTCAACCTGGTTATTTTAACAGGCTTAATATATTCTCCTTCATCAGTAAGATCTTTCAGAAACTATGTCAATTTAATATATCAACCAAAGGAAACAATGATAGTAATAATGAGCATTAATATAATTTGAACATTCATTTTAGGAAATTATATGACCTTCTGAAGTGTTAAATCAAATACTTGAATGTGGGAAGTATTAGTTTTCAATTTATGTCTTAACTGTTCACTAATCCCATACTTGTGTATTATGGCAACCACTTTTAAAACATAAACTCTAATTAATATAGTATGAACACAATATAAGAAATACTTCAAATATCTTTCAAGTCTAGGAATTTGAAATTCTCTAATCTCTCAAATATAAGGTTATTTTCCAGAGGACAAATTTGCATCAACTATAGGATATAAATAAATATATGACATTCTCTGAAATTTATTAGATGGATGAATGGAATACTTCATATTACTAAAACTAAAGAGATTCCCAGTCAATAGATTGTATCACTCATTTTATTGCAATTATCAATGACCATATCACCATTAGAAAACTTCAATTAGCTTCCTAAGGATAGAATGGAGCATCTGAGCACACTGATCACAAATGTACATCACAAGTTTATTCAGACCACCAAGGTAAAGGCAGAGGTAGGAAGAGTAGCACGATGTTAATGAACATCTTCCAAATGAAATCCCAATGTGACCAAGCAGATTATATGAGCTGATTGACAATTCTCAAAACACATTTGCTTCTTTCACTATCTTTCAGAAGTGTGATCAAAATGATGCCTCCTTTATTCAGACTGGAAACTCTACAAACATGTCAAGCCATATTGGCACTCACAACTGACTGATGAGCCGAACCGCAACAGTCACACATAAGGCAACACCTCGACCCCTAGACAGAGATGTCACCATGTCATGGAACTGTGTCCTAACATCAGTGTATGGACACATTGCTAGGAACCCTCTTGCACAATGCTTAGCTATAAGATATCCATACAACCTTACATTTCAGTCATTTCACACAATCTTTAATGAAAAATTGACCATGGCAACAAGCACAGATGAAAAGGAATGAATAAGGAATTGTATTATCTTGACTGTGTCAGGTGAACTGTAAAGGTGTGCAGTATTTTTCATCTTATTAAAAAGATCAAGATTTTTCTTAAGTATGTGACACTAATTTGGTTACATGAACTAAGAAATGTGTCATTAATAAAGCATAGTCTGATGCCCCATGGAATTTGTTCAATACATTCAGTAACAGTAATCAGTAACTGTACATTACTGATAAGATTTATTAATTTTCTCCACGCTGTAGAAAAGATGACTACGGATTTGAAACACAGTGCCCTCTGGTCCACATACAAAAAAAATTGAAATAAAATTATTAATATCTACAAGGATAATAAACACCAAAACTGGCAAAGCTAAATGTTACACCAGTCACTGGGAACCTTAAACTCTCACTATTAACAAACATGCTACATGATCATTTTACATAAAGTAACTCACAAGGCACAGATCAATACAGTCTAATTCCTTCAGGTTACCACTTGCACGATCCCCTTTGTAATGGATCCCCATGGTTTTCAGAGTGCAGGTGGCTGTGTTAGATTTGATGTATGATTCCTTCTGTGTCACTTATTTAGACTTCAAATATAGGGGAATAGCAAAAGATAAATTTTGCAGACTGTAATTCCTTTTCTCTTTGTTCTTGTTATCAAGTCCTATTTGTCTACTCTTTCTTTTCCTTATTCCACTGTTGTTTCCTTTAGTTTCTAAATGTATGATCACTTCAGGCAAAGGAAAAGGAGGAGGTGACTTAACTTTTCAATGCTAGTAGAAGATGTCATTTCCATTTAGGCTGAAAAGGGTGATGTAACACTGCTAAGGAAAAGCAATTAAAGAAAAATCATTTAAAATTTGTAGCGATTTTAAATGGAAGCACAGCCTCAAAACACATTAGCATTTACTTTAAGGTAATGTATTCTAAACTTTGAGACCGATACACACATGGTCACCATTATCTATTTTTACCTCATAATGTTACATCTAAAAGAAATCTTTCTATGTAGCATTAAAAAAAAAATCACTATGATTCATTGTCAATAATAACCCTCCTGAAACTTTCCCTTAGAGGAACTAATGTTCATAATCTCCAAGGATGAGATCTCTGTAATTGCTTTCCCTTTGCTTCATACCTGTATATCTTGTATCTTGTGCTAAATCCCTGCCGGCTTCTGTCCACAAAATCTGTGTATTCCTGTGAGCGGTGGAAGGGTCCCTTATCAGAGAGGAGCCAGTCGAAGGGGCTGGTGGCATGCTGATCCGAAACAGCAGCAACTGCTAAAACCCAGCAATGCAGACTCAGGGCTATCCACTCCCATAGAGCCATCGGAGAGGACGGTTCAGCACCAGCCGTGCTCCGCCATACCATGCTTCCACTGGGGGGTCACAGCCTTCATTCTTTTAGCTTTCCCTCAACACCTAGACAAAACACACAGGCGATTAGTTAGCCCCGGAAGGTCCTCCACCGTCATGGTGCTGGCTTGGCTAAATTTATTTTTTAAGAAATCTGATACAAAATCAATTAGATGACAGCAAAAGTGAGTCGGACGCAAAGCAAAATAATTTATATTTTTCAGAGCTATGTTTATTAATGTTTTGAGCCTTTTTAGAACATATTCATGGAAAATATGTCACTAAGTACTATAAGCCTCCTCATGACAGTATCGTTCACAAGACCATGATGCTTATTAGCAACAGTCAGAAGTTTTGATACTATTCATTTTTCTGTTTAAACATTTTATACAAAATGGAAAGCTTTGAAAGAATTAAAGCATTTAATCAATTTTCTTAAAAGTTTTAATAATTCCTATATTTGATCACTTACTTGTCAGTTACTTTGCATTAATGGTGTAATAATAAATTAATGTGATTCATGTAGTTATTTTCATAACCTAACCTGAGAATGAACATGTGAGTTGGAGAATACATTAACATGTCAACACATGTGTGTCTATCTATGTGTTTGTCTATCTGTCCAGATAAAGAAGGATAGACAGACAGGGAGATGTGCAGATAGGGACAGGAGATTAGATGATGCAGGGGAAGAATATTTGTCCTGAAAGTTTGTATTGTTATTATCTTAGAGACTAATGGCTTCACTGATTGTTTGGAAAGATTCATGATTAAACTTTTCCTGAGTCTTTGAACAGACAAGGCCATATTGTGCCTTATTTAGAAAATTAAAATGTAGATCATTCCTAAACAGTGAAACCACATACATTGTTTCATAAACATGCAAAAATAAAGTAAGCTGGCCTGTATTTCCAGTGTGCTATGATATAAATAATTATTTGTAAACCTTCTCTTTCAGTTTCTATAAGCTATGTAAGTTTCTAAAGATACTTGAATTCAATTTTGTTTAAAATCTTCATCAATCAGTTAAAATAATAATAGTTATAAATATAAATGAGTATACACTTTCCTCTTATAGGCTGTTTTAATTGTAAGAGTTTAGTTAGGAAAATTAGCTAGAACACAATAAAAATGCATGATAGAAAGAATTTTATTTAGTAGCTATCATATTTTTCTAGTGCTCAAATAAAGACAATTAAAGATTTTTCCAGCTGCAGCCTTTTTATTAGATGATTTACTGTATTAATTTTGTAACAAAGGTATTTCAAAAGAATTATATAATGTGAGTTCCCTAATCATTAGGGTCACCATTTTATCTACTACAAAATTAAAGGGGCAATACTGACATAATATATGAGTTGATCTAGTGATATGAATTATTTGACTATAACAATTATGGATATATTCCTGGACAGTTTTGTACATAAAGGTGATTTTGAAGTGATTTATCACAAGAAGATCTAATAAAATAAAATTCAGATGTTAGGGTTAGGGGGAGATGCTGCACCGCTTTCAATCTCTTTAGAAATGCAGAACTGTCAAGGGAGTCAACATGTGGCACTCAATGGTGCTGAAACACAAAACATTTTAATGTAGTTTTCCTTTGGTATAAACTATATGATTTATATTCAAATTATTTTAGTCTATTTACACTCATAAATCAAGAATTATGTCCATGAACAATAGTATGGCCTTATGACCAATAAATATTTCTCATCTTTTTAAAGCATGTACACATTTCACTCTATGAGTTACAGTAAAACTAGCAAAATTCAATCTTTGCTACAAAATGTTATCTTGTTAATCCATTAAGAATCATTTTTATTTGGCAAGTTAAATCAGAATAAATTATTCAAATATACTACTTAGGTCTATATCAAGTATCTGCTATTAAAGAAATGTTTAATTCAATTAAACTCAGTTTCACCATATAAATAAAGCTTTCTTATGAGCAAATACAGTTGTAAACAATAATGTTATTTACAATATTTAACCAACAATGAGTATCCTAATATTTTCTTTGAAAACGAAATCAGATTTTCTTCAGAACTGTCAACAACCTATAGAGGAAGTTCATATGATACTTTAAAATGAAAAAATAATTTTGTACCATAGCATATGCTTTTAGAACAACCCAAGAAGGCTAAAAGTAGGATATAACTGAAATATAACAAAACCATATTATTATTGTATTTCAATTGTGTTGAGATCATTTCATGATCTTCATATTTTTTCATTTTTAAACAAACATTATAATATTTATTTAGGATACACATCATGATGTTATATGATCTATACATGTACATTAAAAAATTACTAGGAGCAAGATAACATATCTGTTATCTAATATATGTAGCCATCCTAACCTTTGGAAAGATGAAAGAAATCTTAGCATTAATTTTAATGATTTATTTCTTCTGACTTGAGTCTAGGTTGGCATTGATTCAGAAATGAATTTCTTCAAATAAAAATCCATTAATACATAGGACTATCAGTCCTGTTCACATTCAAGCAAATTTGTCAAGTTTTTAAAAAACATGTTTACAGAGTCCTTTAAAAAAGATTTCTAATAATAAAACAAAGATATCTCACAAAAATTCTACTCAAGTAGTTAGAGAACTTTCCTTGAATAGTTACAAAACAGAGAAACAGAATTCATAAGCCAAAATCAGTATTCACTAACAAACAGATTTGAATTCCTGTTTTGTCAAAAATAAAATAAAATAAAAATAAGGAAGTTTCAGTTTCAGTCATGCCTGTGTAACAATTCATTTTTAAATTATTATCAAATGAACTAAACTAGTTTTTAAATTGAATTAATACTGCTATTAGTCTTTGAGAAATGGTTTTCTAATGTATTTGTCAATGACAAATAGGTAAATTTCATTTGTTTTCAATATAATGTTAAAATACGTGGGGGCCACCCCTGAGGTAAACAGGTAAACATAATGTACTGTTAAGAATGAAGAGTTGCCCATTTGCTGATTTCTTCTGCCAATTCCTGTGCTATAGAGGTTTTGTTCAAGAAGTCTTTCCCTAAGCCAATGTCTTCAAGAGTTTTACCTAACCTGTTTTACAGCAGGTTTAGAGTGTCTGTTTTAATATTTAGGTCACTTATCCAGTTTGAGTTTAGCTTGATACACAGTGGAAGAGCTAGGTGTAGCTTTAGTCTTTGGCAAGTTAAAGCCCAGTTTTTCCAGCAACATTTATTAAAGAGGCTATCTTTCCTCCATTGAGGATTTTTGGCTCCTTTGTCAAAGATGAGGTGGCTCAGTGTATCTGGAGTAGTTTCTGGATCTGCTAGTGTAGGACTTAATTCATTTAAAAAGCTTCTGCACAGCAAAGGAAACCACAAACATAGCAAAAAGGCAACCAACAATGTGGGAAAAAATCTTTACTGGCTGTTCCTCAGACAAAGGGTTACTATCTAGAATATATAAAGAGCTCAAAAAATTATCCCACCCAAATTTAAAGACCCAGTTCAAAAATGGGCATCTGAAATGAACAGATATTTTTCAGAAGAAGAAGAGCACCTAAGAAGCATATGAAGAAATGCTCAACATCATTAGTCATTCGAGAGATGCAGATGAAAACAACACTGAGATTTCATCACACCCTACAAAGAATGTCTTGCCATTTCGGAATTAACCAGCAACAAATGTTGGCAAGGCTACAGAGAAGAAGGAACCCTTCTCCACTGTTGGTGGGACTGTAGACTAATACAACCCCTGTTGAAATCAGTTTGGAGATTCCTCAAAAAGCTAGGATTGGAGGTCCCATTTGACCGACCCATCGCTCCGCTAGGTATATACACAAAA
>PVIR01037212.1:0-15153 GCA_004026965.1 Petromus typicus | reverse complement strand
GATTGAAATCCCAACAGTATATTTCACAGATCTAGAGAAAATAATTCAAAAATTCATCTGGAATCACAAAAGATCTAGAATAGCAAAAACAATTCTAAGCAATAAGGCCATGATGGAGGGGGGGGGGATGATTATGGTCTCCAACTTGAAACTATACTACAAAGCCACTGTGATAAAAACCGCATGGTACTGGCAAAGCAACAGACCTGAAGACCAGTGGAGTAGATTAGAAGATCCAGAAACAACTCCAGACACTCCAACTTTGTCATCTTTGACAAAGGAGCCAAATACCCTTAGTGGAGAAAGATAGCCCCTTTAACAAATGGTGCTGGAAAAACTGGACTTTAACCTGCCAAAGTCTAAAGCTAGACCTAACTCTTTCACCGTGTACCAAGCTAAAATCAAAGTGGATTAGAGACCTAAATATTAAAACAGACACACTAAAGTTGCTACTAAACAGGTTAGGTAAAACTCTTGAAGACACTGATTTAGGGAAAGATTTCATGAACAAATCCACTATACCATGAGAACTGGTAGAAGAAATCAACAAATGGGATCTCATCCTATTGAGAGGTTTCTGCACAGCAAAATAAACCACCAGCAGAGTGAAAAGGCAACCAACAATATGGGAAAGAATTTTTACCAGCCATTTTTCAGACAAAGGGTTACTGTCTAGAATATATAAAGGACTTTAAAAAAATCAGTCCACTCAAGTTTTAAGAAAAAAGTTAAAAAATGGGCCTCTGAAATGAACAGACTCTTTTCAGAGGAAGAAATAAAAGCACCTAAGAAGCATATGAAGAAAAGTTCAACATCACTAGTCATTCAAGAGACGCATATTAAAACAACACTAAGATTTCATCTCACTCCACAAAGAATGGCTGCTATCTCAGAATTAGCCAGTAACAAATGTTGGCAAAACTGTGGAGAAAATGGAACCCTTCTCCACTGTTGGTGGGACTGTAGACTAGTACAACCCCTGTGGAGATCAGTTTGGAGATTCCTCAAAAACTACAATTAGAGGTGCCATTTGACCCTGCTATTCCTCTGCTAGGTTTATACACAAAAGAATAAAAAGATTCATATCACAGCGACATATGTACACTGATGTTTATAGCAGCTCAGTTTGTGATAGCTACATCTTGGAAACAGCCAAGATGTCTATCAGCTGGAGACTGGATAAAAAAGCTGTGGTTCTTCTACAGAATGGAGTATTACTTGGTCATAAAAATGATAAGATGGAATCATCTATACTTTAAATGGATGTGCCTTGAGGACATCCTCTTAAGTGAAATAAATAGGTCACAGATGTGTAAATATCATATCTTTTCTCCGGTATGAGAAACTGAATATATAAATGAGTTCTAGAATGTATGTTATATATTGCAAAACAGAAAATACTCAAAGCGAAATGGGGTGAAGGGGTAAATAATGAGGGGAAAATAATGATATTGTAACAAAAAAGAAAGAAAACAAAGCATATATACATACATAGGGGATGGGGGTGGGAGGGTGGATAGGGGTATGGGAAAAAATGAGAATTAAGTTATGTCATATACTGGTACAAATTCTCATTGAGTGTAATCATGATGTGTATATGTAATGTACCAATAAAGATTTCAACAAAACAACAACAACAACAAACAAACCTCTGCACAGCAAGAGACAAAGCACACGCTCCTCCTCAGTGCTGTGCCTCAGAGACGAGACAGGAACTAGGGCACTTGTCCATGAGAAGCCAGAGAAGTTCAGTGTGTTATCAACAACACACCATGCTGTTCTGTCCTGAGTCATGCACCAAGGGGGGCCAGGAAGAGGTTCGATAGTTGGTTCCAGTCCAAAGGGACTAGTTGCCTAGATTTCACTGGAGCCCTGACCCAGTGAACGCTCACTGCCCAGGGCAGCGAAGGGAGGCCAGCACTGCAGGAGGGAGGCGGCGTGTCCAACCCCACGCAGTCCACATGGGCTTCTTAGAGAAGGAACACCATAGCATTCACAGGTTATCAAGAGCCTGTGATATTTGAGTAATTCAGTTAAAAAACAAAAGAAAAACGGTAGCTAAGGAGTTACATCCTCTCAGAAAACTTGATATTCCTGAAATTACAGAAATGAATTGCAGAACTGTCCTAATGTACTGAGTATTGTATATACATCAGGCAACATTTTGGTACAAATAAGTGGGGAATGACTGGGTTCTTATAGTGTGGAGGGTTTTCTGTGGTTCCTACACACAAGTTATTTCACCTCAATTTTTATAACCCCACATGATTCTTAGACCTCTGTGGTTCCTAAATAAATAGAAGGTGAGAGATCTCACAGCTACTGATGACAAATACTAGGTTGTGCTTCCCTGGCCCCCACTCATTAGCTCTCCGCTATTCCTTGCTATTTTTATGCTGTTTCACGTAAATTGCTATAACCCAGGCAGCAGCTGCCATTAGTTCTGTGAATGTGGAGACAGAGCTGAGAACTGTCACACAGTCTTCCAGAATATATTTCTGTCACATGCCATGTGATCATTACTTATCTCAGATAGAGCCAGAATGGACGGACGACCCTCATTGGTGATTAAAACTGCATCCTTTTCAATAAATATATTTTATGAAACCACTTTTCAATTTATTTTATATAAATTAAATAATATAATTATTAATAATTAAATGTATTTTAACTTTTATATTATTAAGTAATGAAGTAGTTGATACAATAATTACTAGAAGAAAATTAAGTGGCTCTCTTTAAAAATGTAGGTAATGAGCAATTTCTGCTACACATAAAGAAGGCTTATGAGGAAGAAAAGAGGGGAAATTAACATAAGCAAATCAAAACCTGTGTGAAGTCCACTCCTGAGTCTAAGTGGTAGAAATCTTAAGATATTTCTGGCATTTTCGACTTATTAGTATATATAACAAGAGCTCATCTGATTTCAGATCTCCTTTGAGAGAATCAAATGTTTCTCCTAAATATGAAATATTCTTTGGAGTAAAACCAAGTCTTGTGGAGTCAGCTGTACTTTGATCATGTTTTCTGCCATGCATATCAACATATTACCCTTCTGGCTAAGCTCAGTGTCATGCACCTTATGCTTAGCAAACTGGCTGAGATCTAGTGAGAATTTAATATATAGTTGCTGAATAAACATTCACTCTATGCAGAATACACCTCATTTGAAAATGTTTACAAATCTATGTATTGAATTTGAGTTTCATTTTACTGCTCACCTGATGAAAATTAATAGCTTTCAAAAGACATGATCAGTCATATGTCAGTTACTCATAGCTCAGGCTTCTATCAAAACAAATCAACTTAAGCTAGATGTTAATTTTTATGAGTAAACAATGACAGAAGTAAAATACAATTTTAGTTCCTAGGCTCTATTTTAGATGAGTAGTGATCAGGTGGCAGCAAAGTTAAAATATAATATGGTGCTATAGTTTAGATCTTAAATGTTCCCCAAAGGCTCGTGCTCCAGAGTGGCATTACTGGGGCGTGGTGAAACCCTTAGCGTGTGAGGCCAAGTGAGAAGTCCTGGGTACAGTCGGACATCAGCCCTTCTCCTCCTCCCCTCTGCTTCTCAGACAGAAAGGTGGGCACTCTTGTTCCACCACAGGCCCTGCCATGATGTGCTACCACAGGTCCCAACCAGTGGGGACTCTTGGTCATGTACTGAAGGCTCCCTAACTGCAACCCAAAACACCTATTCTCTTTGTAAGTTCATCATCTCAGGTACATCACGGTAACAGAAAGCTGACTAATGCAGATGGCAAGGAATTAATCTAAATCATATTTCCTATTTTCAAGGGTCTATAACATGATAGAAATCTTATTTCTAAAGATACAGATGTCTTCTAAACTCTGTAGAGCTTTAAAAATAATCCATAATTCTGATATGTCCCCAATTCAGGATTGGAAAAGTGTCATTTTCAACCTCTCTGTGCAGTCTGATGAATCTAGTTCTTACTGCATCGTTTGAGACTGTCTATTACCAAAGAGCACTCTGCAAAGACATCCAGGGGCAGAGGAATGCTCTCTGTGGGGAAGAGTGGGCTATCCGGGTGAGCACAGACTCCTTGTCTCCCACTGCTTTTGTGTCTGAGCCACAGGCGTTATGAAATGCTTATTCCTTGTTCCAAAAAGTGAGAATGGATACAAAAGAAAAGTGAAGCTATCATTACCAACGTTGCTGCAATACAATATTCAGCATTACTTTTTACCTAACAGTGTCATCCACAGAAAGAAAAAATTAAGTAACAGAACACATACAAGTGGATTGTTCAAGATTGTGTGAATGGACCAGAGATACACACTTGAGCATAACCAGTCCTTACAGAGCTCCACACTGAAGTGTGCCCCTCTCCCTCTCAGATTCTCCCGCCATCCGAGTGTTGTCCGTATCACCTGGAACTCCGGGGACTCAGGTCCTCGCCTCCTCTTATCTTTGCCTGTTTAATTAGTTCTTCAGTTCTACCCTCGACACTCTTCCCTACCCTGGTGTCCGTCAGTGCCCTCTCTCCACTGTTCTCTCTCCCCCGTGACTTCCTCTCCATAGGGCACAGCTGCTGTAATTAGCTACATAAACAGCAGCACAGCATCCAAAAACACTCTTGAAACTAGTCACAGGAAGAGGCTCATTTTGATGTAGGAGATGAACAGTTGATAAAGAATAACATGAAACTTTTAAATGTATTAATTCTTACATTTTCCAGTGTAATGACTAACACACTTTAACGGACCTATCTCCAGTTTTCCTACCCTCAAAAAGGTTCTATTGTTAGATGCTGATAGAGATCATGGACCAAATGTACAAAGTTCATGTGCAACAATGCCTTACTTTGGAAATGATTAATGAAATCTCAGCAGAGAAACTCCCTCCTTTGGCAAAGAACCTGCAAGCCAGAGTACTACTGAGCCACTTCCAGGCCGGGGAACACAGCCCACCTCAATTTGAAGGGAAGCACCTCACCTTCCAGTTCTCAAACTCCATCACGTATTGACTTAATTTTTACATGTCAGAACACATGGTTGAGGCTCTGGCCAAGTCCGGGGTGCGCCTAGTTTCCGGTATCCTCCCTTTTTATCACCTGTGTGCCCAGGACCACGTCCCCTTCCTGGGAACCTGTTCTGAGACTCTGCCCCCTCATTTATTACCTCTTCCAGTAGTGTGCACAATGCGTCTTACTGATTTCTTCATCCACTTTTTACTGAACTTTTACATTCATTAAAGAGAATAGATGTACACAGAGGAGGTAAGGATCAGCTGCTTGATGAGGCTGAACCAGGCTGTCTCCCGAAGCTGACACAAGCCCTCATCTAGAGTTTCCCTTCGTGTCTCCTTGAGGATTTCTTTGTGTCCCTCATGCTATCCCTGTCCACATTTGTCCTGATTCCTCATCTTCTCCAACACTCCTCCCTCTTTCTGTGACGGAATCTCTTCCAGCTCTCAGAGATACAGCACATGAGATGAGACTGGTTGCTTTCAGGGTGGCATGGCCACAGACAGCACATCAAGGTCACCTTCTGAGGCTATGCATGACTGAAAATCTTTTACTCCTCTTTTCAAATGAGTGGTCTTTTATTGAGGAAAGAATTCTGAGATACAAATCACTCAGAAATTTGTAGTCATTGTTATTTATTACCTTTCAATACTGCTGTACAGAACTCTGCTGTTTGGTATTCTTCTCTTAGGGTGAGGACAGGTCCTTGGGAAATCCAGATCTTTCTTTTCTTCTGAAGTGTTCTGATAACGACACACCTTGTTTTGTTTGCCAAGCATTTTAAAGGCTTTCATAAGTCTTATTCTTCAGTGATGGAATTTTTAAATGGTATTTTTATTGTCCTTTCCTTCTTTCTATTTCTTCCTCTTTTACTTTCTACATCACCTAATACCTAGGTTCTAAGCCTCCTAGTTTAACTGTAATATTTCCATAGATATTAGTTCCCTAAGTACTTTAGTTTCCAAAATATCTTTCCCTCCCTTGTTTTCTATCTTCTTGATCATTTTCCACCTACCTCAAGAAACTAAGATCATTCATTTTTAATTTTTTAAAATTGAAATATAACAGTGGATTACACTAATGAAGAATTATTGTTAAAGGCTTAAAAATGTGTAGACTCACGTAGCCACCATGAAGACAAAGATAGAAACATTTCTACCCCTCCTAAAAGTGTAGTTTATAAAACTGTAGGATGCTGTTATATGATATTGCAATACTATAGGGATCTATTAGAGTTTATAATACTATAGGAACAAAACAGAAGGAAAAAAGAAACATTTGTCTTTGCAATAACAAGAAATCCAGCTCATTAGTCAGGAAGTACCCTGTACTATTTTTATCTTCAGCACTGAAACAGATCCTGGATCTAAAAATATGTGTTGAACTGAAAGCAGCTGATTTTTAATCAACACTATAACCATGCCTGTGTTGGTGATATCTCTAACAAGAAAAAAATGTTTAACTAATGAGCTGTTAGTAGCCTGAAATATTAATACATAGTCAGTTAGTTCCCATTTTGACCATGGAGTTATCTTTTCAATTGCATTTAAAAATAAGCAATGTTTGATTTGATGTAAATAAAATCACACTTTAGCCAAAAGGACCACCATTTTCTGAGTAGAATAAAGTTGATTCTCTTTTTTTTTGTTGTTTTTGGCAGCATGACCAGCTGTGAAGAAAATGCTTCAGCAACATGGCACTGGTAAAAGTGTTAGAACTGATGATAAATTTATAACAGTATGGCAATTAAATGATTCAAGCTAGTAAGTTAACTTCCATGAGAAACAACCGCCCTACATTAGCTAAAAAGGAGTTACATGTCTTTGAGAAAAAGTTTGTTTGAACTGAAAGGGTCTTAGAAGGTCACATTCAGCATAAAAGTGAAAACTGCATGAAGCACCTTAGTGTTGAAGCCCAGGTAGGGTGTAACTTTAGTTATGAAAAATCTCAGAATAAGTGTTTACGACACACAGAATAATCAGCATATCTGAATTGGGTATTTCTTTAATAATTCTTCAGCATCTGGCAAATTAATTGGTGTTTCAACGTCATGAGTTTTTTCCAAGAAAAACCTAAAACAAAGATGTAGCACTTACAAGACAGGTGCAGCACGTCTCAGCTAAACCCCCAACCCTAAAAATGTATCTCACCTGAGCAAATGCCTGCCACAGGTCAGATCAGCTTGGGGGCCACAAGCACAGGACTAAAATGGAGTCGCTTATCAGAACCACAGACTGCCTGAGAGACCAGAAGTTCAGCCTGTCATGTCATCAGTGAAGAAAATGAGCCCAGGGGGAAGACTGTTTAATTCATGGCACAAAGACTTCTTGATTAACTTCCAGATACGGAAAAGTACCTGGACACAGAGGTTACAGAGACGAAGAAAACAAGAGGACAGCGGGGGAAGCCAAGTGCAAGAGGGAGGAAGGAAGGAGGCAACTGCAAGCTCCACCTCCCAGGACGGATGGACCCATTTCCGTCCCAGAGCCGGCAGTGCCAGCTGCATGAACAGCCCAAGGCTACTGAAAACTGTAGGCTAGAGGTGGAGAGGAAACCCAAAGCGTGGCCGGCCGCATTCCCCCAGCTGCCCAACCAGTGCTATCGAGGCAAGGGGCTGAATGTTTAAGACTGAGCCACAGGACAGAGACAAAACAACTTCACTTCAGGGTTGCCAGCATTACAGCCTGACAGGGGCTCAGTGGGAGACAGCGACAAGAGCAGCCACAAGAGGCTACAGGCTGGACAGAGACCCCAAGAGTGCAGGCTCAGGCCAGGAAGGACACAGGGCCTCCCTCTCTGCAGGGAGGAGCCAGGCCTAGGGAGCGCGGCTTTCAGAGGAGGCTGGGCCCGGTGGAAACAGAAAAGACCTAGAGCAGCAGAAGCAACTTGGGCAGCAAGACACAGCAGGAGGCACCGCCATCCTGAACTCCAAGTTACGCCACAACGCTGTAGCGATCAAAACAAAACGGCATTGGCACAAACACAGACATGTGAATCAGTGGACTAGAATAGAAGCTGCAGGAGCAATTCCAGGTACATTCAGCTATCTGACCTTTGATAAGTGGCCAAAAACATATGCTGGAGGAAAAACAGCCTCCTTCACCAATGGTGCTGGGAATACTGGTTCTCGATATGTAGAAGATTCGATCTTGGCTGTATCTCTCACTGTGCTCTAAGCTAAAATAAAAATGATGCAAAGATCTAAACATTAAAATAGAAACAGTTAACATACTGAAAGACAAAATATGTAAAACTCTTGAAAACATAGGCAAAGGCAAAGACTTTCTTAAAAAACCCTAACAGCATAAAAAATAGTACCAAGTATCAACAAATAGGATCATGTGACATTAACAAAAACTTCTGCACAGCTAGGGAGACAACCAATAGAATGAAGAGGCCATCTATGGAAAGGGAAAATACTTTTTCTGACTGTCCTTTGAGAGAAGATTAATATCTAGGTTTTACAAAGAACTAAAAAAAAAAAAAAAAATTAGATCCTCCAAAATGAAACACCCAGCCAAAAATGGTCAGTTGAAATGAATAAACACAGATAAGAAGTAGTATAAATGGTCAATAAATACATGTTCAACATCACTAGTCATTAGAGAAACACAGTAAAACAATATTGAAACTCCATCTGCAGAAAAAAATGGCCATCATTAAGAAATCAATAATATCAAATGAAGCTGTGGGGATAAAAGCCTTGTACATTGTATGGAAATTCCTAAAAAAAAACCTGAAACTAGAGATTCCACTTGACCCAGCTCTTCTTCATATAGGTATTTTCCCCAAAAAGTTAAAGACACTGTATTACAGTGATATTATGTCTACAATGTTATAGCAGTACAACTCAGAATGGCTAGATCTTGGAAATGACTTGTATGTCCATCAGCACATGAATGGATACAGAAAATGTCCAATTTATACACTGTGGAGTATTTTGCTGTGAAAGGCAAACTTGAGTCACCTCAACTTTGTGAGATAAACTAGATACATTATATAGTTTGTCTTATATGAAAAACCAGAAATGTAAATAAAGACAAAAATATGAGACAAACACTAGAAAATAGGGAAACATATCTCTTGCAAAAAAGAGGAAGACCCAGACATGGGTAGGAGGTAGACATGATGGGAAGGAGATGAAGAAAGAATTAAGATGTGTTATGTACATATAACAACCCCCCATGGGGAGTGCAATCGTACACTATGTGAATCATGAGCATGTACCAACAGAAATTTTTCTTTCTTTTTTTTTTGAGACAGGATCTCACTTTGTAGTTCAGGCTGGCCCTGAGCTCAGCCTCAAACTCACAGCAATCCTCCTGCCTCTGCCTCCTGAGTGCTGTGATTACAGGGGTGAGCCACCATGCCTGGCACTGTGGTATGTGGAACTGGTTGCTGCTGGGTGTGAGTCTCCACACCCAGTATTGTATGTGGATTCCGGGGGAATCAAACCCGGCCTTGAGCTTGCAAGACAGGCGCCGGAACCACTAAACTAAATCCCTGGCCTGGGAAATAATTTTTTTAAAAAATGAGTAAAATAGACTTGAAGTTTACCCTCCTAAAATTCTCATGTTAGAAGGGTGAACCAAGGAATTCGTATGCAAGTACAAATATGGAAATTACAATGAAAAGCATTAAACAGGGGCACATACTGGGTTGAATAGCATCTCTCTAAAATTCTGGTCAATCTGAGGGCTCAGAAGCAAACTTCATTTGGAAGTGGTCTTTGCCGGTGTTACTGGGAAGAGACACATTCAATCAAGGCAGCCCTCAGATCCAGGGGTGGGTGGGGCCTCCAGGGAGGCCACGTGACATACCCGGATGTGGAGCCCAGCGGCAGATGCTAGATGCTGCAGGTGAGAACAAGAAGATGTGGACAGATAAGGCTTCTTCCCAGAGCCTTCGCAGGTTGGGAAGGCAGCTCTGAACCCCCGGGCCTTTAGACCTCCAGCGGCCCCCACCATGGAGGAAATTTGTTGAAGTAGCGTGAGGAGTGGATAAAGGCTCTGCTTTGATGGGAAGTTACGGAATGCTTCTCTGAAAGAAACACTTCAGCTGTGAGTCTAAGGGTAAGAGGTGATCTCAGCCCTCACCGAGAAAGTAGTTGCTGGGTTCAGGAAGTCACGTGATTTGTTTGAGATCATGTGACTTGTTCCAGGTCATAGACCAGGAAGTAGCGGAATTGTTATGTGCTTCCAAGTCCTCTGATTCTAAGGCCGGGGGTTAGAACTTTTCCCACTGTGTCCCAGATCTCAGCAGATCCTTAGCGCCAACCTGGTAACCTACCTACCTATCTGCCCCGTTCATTCTTTGGGGAAAAGAGAGGGGAAGCCAGAGGTGCTGGCAAAGCACATTTTTTAGGAGGCACAGGGAAGGCCTGCATGGAACAGCCACAGTCTGCCTCGCCCTCAGCCAGGGCACCCCGCGGAAACTCATGAGGACTGGGTGACCTGGTCACCAAGGTATTGTTGACAATTTGAGTGGATATCCAGCTCTGGCTGAAGAAATGATACACAGTGCATTAACTACTATAATCCTCTTACTGTTTTGTTGTGAAATGTTGTTTCATTTTCTCATCCAAAAGGACAACAAGAAAAGGCTTCCTGGAACATGCCCCCCTTGGTTTTCCCTGTTCAAGATCACCTACGGGCAGCATGATGACAGCATTCCTGAAATGCTCCTCCTGTCTGTGCCTAAAATGCTCCATCATTTCCTTTTCCCACCTAATTTGGGCTTCCGTGTCATGGGCTGAAATCAGCCTCTAGGCAAGGTTTACCTGATGTGGTCAGTGGTTTTAAAAATCTGGATAATCCCCACAGCATTTCAGAGTGATGGGAGGGGCGGCTTGAGGTTGAAGAGGCCCCTTCTTAGGGCTTTGCCACTCCACTAAGTAGCTTGCTGGCCTCTCCCAGGCTTCTGGGTTTTCTAGCTTTGACCTAGAAGGAAGGATTCACCCTGTAATCTTCAAGCTGACCCCATTCTGTATACTTGAACTTCTCATGGGTTTAAAACTCAGATCCATTATCAATCTTCAGAAACTCCTCCAGCCTGCACAGTTCAAGTGAGACCTTTACTCAGTACAGTGGGCCTCCTGCTTTTCCAGAGTGAACTTTTACTTTACTGGGTCTGCTATTTAAGAGTTTTCTTCATTGTATACTGCCTGGAATTCTTGCTGGTTTTGCATGCATGTCCACCAGAGAATATAGGAACCTCCTAAACTTTGTTGCCAACTTAGCACTTGAGACATGTAATACACGATTAGCTATCAGAGACTATTTCACCAGTGAATGATATTAATGGGTCATCACCAAAGAACACTGGCAGATCAGTAATTCAAATTACTGACTTTTGAATTTGATTCTTTTTTATCTTATTTCTGAAAACTTATTTACTCAGTGGGCATCTACCAAAGAATTGTGAGAATGAAGACGGGCAGCCAGGCCATGATTTTCTGCAAATTGCTTATAGGTGTCACGAGATTTAACACAAAGGCTAAAACAAGATTATGAGGTTATCCAGGCTTCCCAGGAGCAGTTGCCATGGGACATTTAAAATCATATCATATCCCGTATTCCCACCAATATTGTGAATGGAGATCAGCTCTACTGTTTGATTTTGCTGGTGATATCTGCTTGGAATATTTAAAAGAAATACTTTGACTTAGCATGATGTCATAGAACTCCACCTGAGCAGATTTGGGGGTTTTGCTTGTTTGTTTTTAGAAAACGGCCCAAAATTAAGTATGCCATTTTATCAGTACCCACGTTCTGTTTCTAAGGGAATGACACACGTTCAGCCGAAGAGAGGGGGAGCAAGCTCTGCTATGGCACAGACCTCTGTTTCCATGCTCTTTCCTAGAAGAACAAGAAGTTCCCAAGAACTCAGAGTCCAGAACTGCACATCCCAGTGGCAGTCTCCCCAGGGCCTTGGCAGGGCCGTCCAGGGAGCATCGGCGACTCAAGGAATCCTGAGTCCCAGGGCTCTGCCTGCGGCCGGTCCACCCAGCGCGCCCTCCCAGTGTGAGCCAGGTAATTGGAACCAGCTCCAACTGGCCCCAGTCTCTTCACAGCACAATATTCTCTCTCTCTCTCCTTTTTGATCCAGGTAGAACAAAGCCTAGCTTTACGCTTTTATGTGGCTTGTGCAATTGATCTGCAACCAAAAAATATGATGTTCATAAGACATTCGTCTAAAGAATATAGGACTGCAGTCCGGGATTTAGCTCAGTGGTTCTGGCACCTGTCTTGCAAGTGCAAGGGCCCGGGTTCGATTCCCCAGTAACCACATACAATATTAGGCATGGAGACTCACCCCAGCAGCAATCAGTACCACATACCACAGTGCCGGGCGTGGTGGCTCACGCCTGTAATCCCAGCACTTGGGAGGCAGAGGCAGGAGGATTGCTGTGATGTGAGTTTGAGGCTGAGCTTGGGGCCAGCCTGCACTACAAAGTGAGACCCTGTCTCAAAAAAAAAAAGAATATAGGACTGTATGTTTGCTGTTTACTACCACACATATGTATCTTTCATCTATTCTCCTAATTCAGTAGCTTTTATTCCTTTGCTAACTGAAGCTGCTCTGCACACCTATCCAATTGCCTACTATTCGTGAAGTCCTATGGGAGTATTTATGTACGGACTTTGAAAAGAATCCAGCACAAGTTTGTTAAGTCTTTTAATTTATCCTTTTTTTCCCATTGGACAAGATAGGAGAAGCAAACAGTACAGTCCTAGCCTTCCAGGAAAGGGAAAACTACAAAATGTCACTGATACTGCGGCATTATTTCACAGTTTTAGAATCATTTAAGGCTTTGAAATATGCCCCCTCTGTCATAGAACCCACAGGAGGTGGGTTTTTATTTTGAGAATAAGCACATGCTATTATCAAACTTCAAAGGAAATGACAATAATTTCCCTGGAAATTATTAAAAGATTAGAAATATTGTGTTCTGATGAAATAAAAATTATCCTTATTTTATCTACCAGCTGCCCCCATATTGCCACAGCACATCTTCTAGAGCTAAAGACCAAATCAGCAATATGTTGTCACCAGACTCTTGGCCTCTGAAACATGTGGTGTGTGTGTGTGTGTGTGTGTGTGTGTGTGTGTGTGTGTGTGTGTGTGGTGTGTATTAGGGAAAGCAGAAGAACAGAAAAAAAAATGTGGCCAATGTGAGATTCTTTTTCACCCAAAGCTTTTGAATCCCCCACGTACTGACACACGCCTAAGTCTATGGACATACTGTGCTAACCTGGAACTGAATCTGGCCAGCACCACGCCCTGGAGAGGCAGCCTCCGCCGGTGTGTGTTTAGCTTGGCCGGGGTGGTGCTATTTTTGCCGTCAGCATGGAAAGGCTACCGGTGAGTGCTGCTTCTATTCCCACCGCTTCCGCACATGGTGTTCATCCCCACATCTGTGGGTAACTGGCGTGAGGCCTGTGGGGCCTGGAACCACACATCAGAGCCCACGCCCAGCCTTATCTGGAAAGAAACGTGGAAATAGACGTCTGTGCCGCAGTAGAGCCAGCTGCGCCTCCCACAGGTGAGCAGACGCCTGTCCTGGCTGCAGTCTCGAAGCCTGCTTCCAAGCTCTGGACACACTTCCACCTCTGCTTTAGGAAATCTGTCTTGGAAGCCAGTTTACCACAGCCATAGGTGTGGATGGCAGTGTGTCCAAAACACTGGGCTGTCTGTACCCAGTGCGGATGTTTGCAATGAGATAGAGCAGTTTCCAGAGCTTAGCCAGCTCGCCAGGGTATTATTCCTTCACATACTGTCTCTTGGTGGGATAGTCTGAACACCAAATGTGCTCTTGCTTGTCACAAAAGAAAAGCAACGCATACTTTAGATAAGACAAACTCGGATTTACATACAAGACTTCATGAGACAGTGGCCGGCCTATTTACACATCTTCACTGGAATAAGTGCAGTTCCCTGGCTGATCCACTCATCTGCAATATATGCTCGGAGCTACTTACAGGAAAGGAACTCGAAGAGAACACAAGTCCCCGTGGCATTCTGAAGGCCAAAGGAAAAGAAGGGCACTGAGCCCTCAGCTCGGGGTGAGGAGCAGGATGAGGAGGGTGGGGAGGGAAGGAATCTCCCGCTTCAATGGAAACCGAAGTGGCATCTGCTTTGCAGAATAAGATAAACACACGCGACAGCTCTCAAGCACTCAGAAAAGATGATTGTCTGCTTTTCACGCGGGCACACAGAAATGATCCAATTTATGGGGCATTTGTATGGGTCTCACGAGATTAACATGAGAAAGTACTTAAATGCTTGAAATTCACTACCCAAGTGTCAGGTATGATTATTACTTTACAATGAAGTGAACAGAAATGCAATTCTTCCATCTGTAGGGTACAGTATCTAAATTTCCACTGAGAAGTTGCTTATGAATTCTAAATATTATTCCCAGGTGAAAGAGAGAGATTTTTTTTCCTCTAAATTATTATCATTTTTTTTCCACATTTGCATCCACCATACTTGGTATCCTTGTCATTTAGAGCATTAAATATACAATAACATTTCACAGTATCTCCATTGAGAAGGAAAAAATTCAGATTGCATGGAAAGAAAGCAGTGAGCATGGACTGGGACCCGCACGTCCCGACCTTCGCTTTAATGTTCCACCTGTGAGGACTAGGGCTTAGCCCAATGAACTCAAATTAACTTAACTGCCACTCCTCAAAAACTCATTAATTGCAGCAGCAGATCAGAACAAAGTAAGTCAATGAAAAGTAATACCTTATAAGGGCTTTTAAAAGTAATTCCTGACACAGTTACCTAATTCATAAGAGAAACTCTGATCCACATCTTATATTGAATTAATGTGATTAATTATATGTGATTCCAAGATCCAAACAAGCAATATGATTTACTATCATGCTTTAGCTTGATTACCAAGCTGGAAAACATCAATACATTTTCTCAAACTGGCACCTTGGGTTACTGGCCAACCAAATTGATATCGCTCTTCTCCTGGATTAAGTTAAATCCATACACTACAGCATTAGAATAACTGGTAGTCTACCAGGGGTGATATGCCACAGAAAACAAGGTGGAAAGCATAAGAATATACAAATATGGTGAGTATTACTGTGGGTGGTTTCTAGGAAGGTGTTAAAAAGAGAAGTGAGGGCCGGGGATATAG
>PVIR01037211.1:0-15454 GCA_004026965.1 Petromus typicus | reverse complement strand
GTTTTATGGCAGAGTTCTCCTTATCTCATTGAATCATCTTCTTCCTCTTGAATATATTATAATTGGCATCATTCTCTGCTTCATAGTTTATGGAGTAACAGGGTCTTGGGCGAGGCTGCTTAGGGAACCCTCCTACTTGGAAGCGAGCCTCTTGCTCAAATGCTTAACAACAAAATTACAGCTAAAATAAGGGAAGGAACGGGATGGTTATCTCTAATATCCTTCTCTGATATTTTAAGGATACAGCTTTGCTCTTTCTTTCACCTTTTGCATTTTCTTCTATTTTTAATCTTTATCAGTTTTCAATATCACCTCAATGTAACTTGAATAGAACACAAAGATGTTGTCTAGACTATAAATGGACAGCATATGATTCATTCTTCATGTAGGTTGCCCAGGTTAACTTACTATGGAACGAGATGTGTATCATTCTGTTTAAATCCTACCCTTTTAATAGTCTGCCTTTCTCTGATGCTCTGACTACACTAAAACTTTCACGTTCCAGACTTACTGAAACTGATGTGATATAGATTTAGGCCAATCAATACTTTCACTGGAAACCTGAATTAAACTTATTTTGGGGCAATAGATGAGGTGGACCAGACATTTAACTATTATACTGTTTTTTTGTTTGTTTGTTTTTTTGTTTGTTTGTTTGTTTGTTTGTTTGTTAGGTTTTTTGAGACAGGGTCTCGCTTTGTGGTTCAGGCTGGCCCTGAGATCAGCCTCAAACTCACATCACAGCAATCCTCCTGCTTCTGCCTCCCAAGTGCTGGGATTACAGGCATGAGACACCATGCCCGGCACTGTGGTATGTGGTACTGGTTGCTGCGTGAATTGGGCGTGAGTCTCCACACCTAGTATTGTATGTGGTTACCGGGGATCAAACCCAGGCCTTTGCGCTTGCAAGACAGGCACCGGAACCACTGAGCTAACTCCCTGGCCCAACTATTATCCTTTTTAAACTAGAAAGAATAGGAAGTTTCTAGAGTGAGATGTTGAAGATGTTGAATAGTTGTTGAGCCTCAGAAGCAACAGCAGCTTCTTTGGTATCTTCATAAACAGTGAGGCATCATCCCTAGAAGCCTAGACAAGTGTGGTCTCTTCAGCAATTTCAAGCAGTTAATAAGAATTGTATAGTCTACATTAAATTCCTTTACAATCAAACCAGCTTAAATCTATTTAGTTCTCTGTAACTACACCATAATTGGATGCTTTAGTATATTTAGCAAACACATAACTGCATGGGATCATAGTAATCATTTAATAATTTCAAAGAAATTCTTCATTTCTGTATCCACATATATCTTTCCTAGGTGTTGTTTTCTAATCACTAGAATGATCTACATGATGAATCATAATCAGAAGGCTAAAGTAAATATTTAATATTTTAGTGTGTACCTTGTGGACATAAGATTTTTAGGCACTCCACAAAAACCAGAGCATGGTCTTGGTGTTTTGCTTTTGTCACTCAATTAAAATAAAATATATAATTCTTAATGCAGTTATAATTATTATTTGGTTTGTTAATGACTATGAGCTTCTTTGCTGAATTTCAAAAAGGACATTTTTTCTCCTATTTAAAATACACCGAGAAATTTAATTTCAGTCTACTTGTAAATGTCACTAGGAAATACTTCACTTTTTGTAACATATTTATTTCAGTAACATTTGTAGAAATTGGATTATGATTTAATTTCATAATTTAAATTTTCAGTAGAGGAGTTTAGGAGTTATATTGCAAGAAAATATTAAAATTAACCCAAGAAGTCCTCTCTCAGCCCTTTCATAATATTTTGTAGTCAACAGTTGCCTTATTTAATTTTCTCATTGCTGAGACACAAATAAATGACATTCAAAGTTAAAGGAAAAAAGATTTATTTAGCTTAGAGTTTGTTGATGTTTCAGTCCATAATTTGGCTGGCCCCAAGGCAGGATATAATCACAGGGGAGGAACAATATGCAACAGACAGAAGGTGCTAAAGCTGCAAGTAAAGGGCAAGACAAGACTCTGTCCCTTATACTGCATCCAGGCCACTGGGATTGGGGGCGTGCCAAATCCATCAGTGAAGTGACTTAGTGATCACACTCTCTTAATAATAGCACCCTTAGCTCCAGGACTGCAGTACAAATCAGACACATACACTAGAGTTAACAACCTCTGGAAAAGCTCTCCCTATGACTGCATGAGGCTTGGGGGAAATCTAAACACAAGCCATAACAACACCAGATCTAGATTGTTAATTCAGTTGTATATTACCCAAACTGTCATGATATTCCGTTTTACAAATTAGGAAAAGTATAATTTGGACCTTAATCACAGAACATTTTAAATTTTATTCTTATAAAAATAAGTCTCTGAATAGCATATTTTAATTCTCACTTTTCAAATGGAGTATTTAAAACATCCATCATATGTTTCACAATGCTAATACATCTTGAAACTTTATCTCAGCTGGTTCTATAGATGACCCTGAGGAAGAAAGAAAATGGCACTATTTAGGATTAGATAACCATAGACTTGATGTTTATAGATGTGTTTTACACAAATAGCATCATTTCTATGGCTTTATATATTTTTAGCCATATTATTAACACCTTGACAAAATTATAAAAGAATTTGTTTGAAATGTGAAGTAACTAGTTATTTGTTGCTAAAGTCATCTTTGTTGTCTTTGGTGGGAATTAAGAAAACTGAATTTGCCCCAGGGACAGCCTTAAACATGGAAGAACTTGAGAAAGAAGATTCCACTTATGCTGTGGGTAGTTAACCATATCCCTGTGAGACTTCTATATTTAATGACAAACTTTCTGAACACGTTCCACAAACATAAGCTAGAAAATTATTTATGTTTGACTTATATTTCCTACCTGGCTAATCCTACAGTCCACTAATTCTATTAATAAGATTCCATTTTGCCTATAATTTTAGTTTTTTCTTATTTTCATAAGTGGTTTTTTACCATCTTACAGATATGGAAAATTGCCTGTTACTGTATTAAAAATTGTTTCAGTTATCTAAAAATTTAAAGACTGTGTCATGTTAAGCAGTACTGGAGCTAGAATAGGATAGAAACTAAGTGGCTCTTTTAATTCCTTTCTTTTGTGGGCTATTAGTGGCTTTCTTTAATTCTCAATAACAGATATATTCAGCCAAAGAAGGTATTAAAAAAGTACAAATCCTGTTCTCACCATAGATTATTAGAGGGAAGATTAAAAAGTTTTCACTGAACCTTCTCTACATCCCAATATAGATTAAGTGGCTGAGGCAAGGACAGTTTCCATTGGTTTTATCTGTTGCCTTCACTGAACACCAGGGTCATCCTTGAAGACAGGGAAGATTACACTTACAGATGCTATTTTGGCAGACTCGAGTGTGGAGTGTGTATCATATTGACTTTTGTTTAAATGACAATAAAATCTTTTTTTTTTTTTTTTTTGCTAGTTAAGGCTGGCCCTAAACTCACCATGTAATCAACACCATGCAAGCAAAATCACAGCAATTCTCCTAGCTCTGCCTCCCTAGTGCTGGTACGACAGAAGTGAGTCCCCATACCCAGCACTGTGGTATATGGTACTAATTGCTGGTGGGCATGAGGCAATGGCCACACCAGGCATTGTTGTATGTGGATACCAGGGATCGAACTACAGACTTTCCAGGCAGGGGCCAAACCACTGAGTTAAATCTTTGGCCCTGTCAGTAAAATCTTAAGAAGAACTATTTGTTCATAACCCAGACAGCAGGCTAAGGATTAAACCAAAACCATCAGCAACAAGAAAAGAACAGAACAGAGAAAAAAAAAATCCAAAAACTAGACACAAAGATCATTACCACAGAGAAATCCAGGGAAAATGTGAATAGAGCAAACTGAAGCTCAAACACCAGAAACCTCAGAACTGGCAACAAAAGAGGATCTAGTAAAACACAAATCAGAAATAATTTCTGAGATAAAAATAGAGATAATGTGCAAAGTGAAAGATATGGTTAATGACACTAAGGAAGAGATCAAATACATGATAGAATCTCAGATTATAAAAGTAATATAATCTGTTAAAGAGCTTCAAACAGATTTCTAAAAGATGAAAAACTCTAGCAAAAGTTTGCAAATATGAAGAATGAATGAGAAGACTAAATATGATACATAGAAGAGGTAACTGCAGTCAGTTGATCAGTGAAGGAATAATTTATGGAAAACAGCAAGAGGCCATGGGATCAATCCAGTATCTGCGAGATGATGCAACGAAGAATGAGTCTTGAGATTTCAAAAACTATCTTCAGTGGAAACTTAAAAGTGTATATTTCATGGGAAACATGGAAAGGGATTATTACATATAAGAGAAATATATTCATAATTGTTCAGTGTTGATTGTTTAAGACTTAAAGTAATATTTAAATGACTCAGTTCTTTTTTAATGGGTGATTTCAGAGAATTAAAGAGAATTGTTTTGTGGACATTATGCTAGTAGGAATGGACTGGCACTCTTATGTACATGCAACAGAATTTACTTGATCTACTCATGATTTCTAAATGTTTTTGTTATATTTTTCATAATATGAGTATTAAAAGTACATATAAGCTATAACAACATATTCTACAACAAATTAAAATAGCTGTTCAATTATGTACAGTATTATAATTCTTTGATCCTTGAAATGCATTACTTTAAGTCATTTGACCAAAATTTGACTATTATTGCTTAGAAAAGAGGTTATAGAAACATTTTCATTTATAATAAAGTGTCTTCTACATTACCAGTTTCATTATTTTAGAAATAGTTTTTGCATATAAAAATTACTTTACAACTTGTAAAACTTCCAAAAGACTATTTTTAGGTCATAAAATATTTTTACTGAAGCTATTGTAAAGTAATATCTTCTGTGGATATGAGAATTGCAATAATATACTGAAATTAAAATAATTGGTAACAATATCCTGTTGATGGGTATACTTAAAAAATGAAATAAAATGTAATTGCTAAAGTACTCTATCAAGTAAAAGATGTGAACATGAACTTCAGCACTTTTCTCTGTAATATTCAAAAAGAATCATTGAAGTCATTTTTCTATAATGCTAAATTTGAGTACAATCTATAGTAAGTATTTGAATAATGATAAGTTTATTGTCATTAATTTACATATTAAAGTCATAATTATGTTACATTTATACACAGTTATAATGTTTTCAAAATCTGATTAGTAAGAGAACTTCAAGATTCAAAAAATTGTCTTTATGTATACTACCAAAAGGTACAGAATAAAATGTGTCCATAGGAAGCTTACCTGTACAGATCCTCCACCAAAAATGTATACATAGCTCAGGAAAAGAAATATAGGATGATGTTTTTCAACAGATACTATTATACCCTCCTATGAAGAACCTGAGGTGTGTCATAACTTGCAGAAAAACTAGTATCCTGCTGACCCTTAGGAAAGAAATTGAAAACACTTATGTAGCAATCTGTGACCCAAGGATACCCAAGCAGCAGTTTGCCATACTAACATATGTTTGGGAGCAAATGGTCATTGTTTTGAGCATATCCTGTAATTTTATATGACAAAAGTAACTTGCATTAACATCACGGTGTCTCAATAAATTTAATATTAAAAATATTTATTCTGTATGAGCTTTTTTTTTTTTTGAAGACTCTGTACATGAGAAGCTATTGAAGTCAGCCTTATTACAATTCTATCAAGAATAAAGTCTAGCATTGTATGTTATATATTGTGAAATAGAAAATGCTCAATGTAAAATAAGATGAAAGGGGACAATGTTGAGATTGTAACAAAAAAATAAGGAAACAAATTTTATATATATGGGGGGGGTGGTAGGGTGGGTGGGGCTATGGGAAAAAATGAGAATTAAGTTGTGTCTTATACTGGTACAAATCCCCGTTATGGAGTGCAATCATGATGTGTATATTTAATGTACCAATAAAGATAATTTTAAAAAAAAGAATAAAGTCTAAGTGCTACTTAGAAGAAGAGAAAACTGAATGTAAAGAAATCCTACTTTCATCCAAACTCTCATTTGACTTGACGTTATTCTCAGCCGAGCGCATATATTCTTTCGTGGTAGTCATCTCTGTCCAATATGTTGAATGTTGGCTAGTCACAGTGATTGGACAGTGTGGATGTTACAGCCACCAGTTCATTAATTCATGGATGAATCCAAAGTTTAATGTGCTGTTAGGAGCAGGGGCCTGACTGGAAAAGACAGATGACGGGGGAATGACCTAGAAGACAATTTTTCCTAGACTCCTTCATTCACTTTCAGTTTCCTGGCCGCCATGATGCCAGCAACTTTCTTCTTTAGCAGCACCTTGAGCGTGACTTTTCTGTGTCAGCTGCAGCCAACCGGGAACTGAGCCAAAATAAACATCTCCTCTTTTCTTTTGTGGATGTCTTTATTTTGCCCCAGTTGTAGGGAACTGACTAAGACGTTGGCACTAGGGAAGGAGATTCAGTGCAGTGGCTCTACTTGTGAGGTTTCGAAGCTTTGGAACTAGCCATGTCATCCCAGACACAGAACAAGACTGAATGTTTTGGCTGTGCTCATATTTTCTTTAGAGAGTCTGCTCTTCTCTAGTGTCTTGGACTATTAGCCTCCAGTTCCTTCAGGGCTCCTGTGAAGATCCTTCAGTTTTCTGAAAAAGTTTCACATGTAGGAGGGACCATTATGGCTTTCAATCTCGACTGATACTGGATTCTCTGACTCTTCAGTGTACAAATGGCTATTTTTTCATCTTTTGGCTCTGACCCTATTGGACCTTTTCCAATTCTGAGACTGTAGGACCAACTCATAAATACCTTGAATTACTTTAGATATATTTTATATCAAATGACTTCTGTTAAAGAACCCTTGTGAATACCTTGTCTTTCCCCCTTTTAAATAAAAACAGTGGTACATAAATCTTACAAATACTGAAATTCAACAAAAAGTATGATTAAAAAGATTGTGGTGAGTAGAAAAAAATACATTATATAACTACTACTAATGTATATAAACTACATTATATAACATATTGGACAGTTAAAATAGATCTTAGAGAGTTAATTTTGAAAAAAGATAATAGGTGAGTCAGTAGGTTTTTAAGAAAACAGGATACTTCACATTTGTGATAAATGCTTAAATTAGGTAATGAATACATACGTATAAACTTAAACTTTCCTTTCACATATATTTATACTTTTAAAACAATTAATATTTTTTACATTTTAGATGTACATAATGTAGATTTATTTAATGTAATTTGTTAATTTGTGCTTGTACATAATATGACTTTGTTTTTCCCTCAATATGTTACCCTCCCTTCATCTCTCTTCCTGACATCTATGGAGGCTTTGTTTGCATTTTTTCTTCTATTCATTCTTCTTCTTCTTCCCTGTTTTTCCTCTCCTTCTCCCTTGTTCCCCTTTTTCTCTGAACATTTTGTTTCTACTTCCAAATATTGATTATAAATGTTGGTCCTTATTTACCCTTTCAGTTTCTCACATCAGAGAAACACTGTGTTATTTAAACATATGTATCCAATTTATTTCACTTAAGGGAGTTGTATACATATTTTTGACTAAGAAAATTAGTTTTATCAGTATCTATATTTCTTTTCATATATTTTGAGATAATAAAGCTATTGACTAAAGTATTCCTATTTCCTCAATATTACCTTTTGAGACTTTTTAAGCAAGAAATTATCCCCTCAAAAGTTCATATTTGCTTTCACTTTTTCATTTTAGACTTTAAAAACCACTATAAAAGATGAAAACATATGACACTGGGATACAGGAAAAGTTATAGTCAAATATAAGACCTGACCTGAATGATCTAAGTATACATTTGTCAGTGCAGGTCTATTTTTAGCATTGGGGAGTAATGAATTTTGGTTTTTGAAACAAATGTAACTCTGTAAGCATGCTTTAAATGTTCACTATTGAATTCATTTTTTCAGAACTTATTGATTAGTAAAGAAGCTAGGATATAGCAGAATCACTGGACTGAAGTGCATGTAACTTAAAAGTCAGTTTTTATTCTCCTTTGCTTTCTTTCTTTAAATTTATCTATAGTAGATATATGAAAGCAAAAAAAGAGAGAGAGAGAGAGAGAAATAAATTTAAAAAAAAAACTTTCAAGTCCCTCATTGTTTTTGAAAAGACTGCTTCTGCATAAGTAGAAAAATAATTCATGAATCAGTATTTTAAAAAAAAATTAAAATGAAAGGAGTTTTTCTACATAATTGCAAAAGAGGTGCAGATTTCCTATTGGTAATTTATTAAGATTGGGGTAGAAACGTGAAATTGCTCATATAGCTGCACTTACTGAAATGCTATTATTTAAAGTATTTTCCATTCAAAATTCAGATGTTGAGACTGTGGCTAATTTAATTATATTTTAAAATGGAGATTTAAAAGGATAATTAGGGCCGGGCAGTTAGCTCAGTGGTTCCGGCGCCTGTCTTGGAAGCACAGGGGCCCGGGTTCAATCCCCGGTAACCACATAACAATACTGGGCGTGGAGACTCAGCCCAGCAGCAACCAGTACCACATACCACAGTGCCGGGCGTGGTGGCTCATGCCTGTCATCCCAGCACTCGGGAGGCAGAGGCAGGAGGATTGCTGTGATGTGAGTTGGAGGCTGAGCTCAGGGCCAGCCTGAACCACAAAGCGAGACCCTGTCTCAAAAAAAAAATAAAAATAAATAAATAAATAAAAATAAATAAATAAATAAATAAAAGGATAATTAGATCCCAAATTTCCTCTGCCTTGTGAATAAGAGTAAAGCCTTTGTAAATAAGCTTGCTCAGCGTGTTTGCTTCAGAAGTTTATCTTCTGCCTTGTGAGGACAAGACCACATTCAAATCAGAACGAGCAGCCCTCACAGAATTCTAAATTTGACAGGACCTTGATCTCAGCTTCTCAGACCGCAGGATGGTGAGCAATTTTTCTTCTTAACAGCCTTTCCATCTAAGGTATTTTGTCACAGTGGCACAGACCTTCCAAACTGTTTACTTCCCAACAAATTTTGTCTCACATCCAATAATTTCTTCCTAGGGTCCTATTCATCTCATCGTCACTCAGGACCCATGCCGTGCCATAATTCAGAACTAAACGATGTTGAACAAATGCCGCCATAGCAAATGGCCATTTGTGAGGTGACAGCCTTGTTTTATTTGGTATAAATATCCCAGTCATGTATGAATTTGAAAATGCTTTGATGTTCACTTAAATTGAGAAGTAAGAGAAGATAGAGTAAAATCTTTATTGTCCTTTCAAGAAATAAATTAATTATAATTTCTTAAAACCCTAACAGATACTTACACACAGGTCCAGTTATCCTAAAATGACTCAGTGTACTAATATTTTAAATGACTCTTTAAACTTCACCTCATAAATAGTATTTTAAGCAATTGTTGGACTTTATAAAACTGAGGTCATAACAGTCAAATATTTGGAGAATTTATAATGCCAGAAATACAGAAAAGTTATTTCAGTGAACCAAAAAGTTGAATTTGTTGACCTCGGTAAAATTTTGCTTAGCCCAGAAAACTAGAATTGAGCTCTGCACTAGAAGCTGACCCAAATTATTTTATATTTGGCTCTTACAGAATCTCACACTCAAGGAAAAAAAAAATGTTTGCAACCCATTTTCAGACAAACATATTTAGCTCTGATAGCAAACAGCTAAACAAACACTATTTCCTGGAATTTCAAAATTAAACTCGATTAGATAGAATGTAGGAATTTAATTTCCCACGTGTTCTGATAAGAGTGGAGAAAGAAATTTTGGGCAGACACTGCATGATGAAGTTATAGCACCTTCCAGGGAAATGTTCACAAAAGCTCATCTCATTTTGGCAGCAGGAGTGACAAGGCCTGGATTAGAGCTCACCATTTCTTTATAACGTTCAGACAAGTAAATGAGTTGCTCCAGCTTTGGATTCTCAGGAAAGTTCAAGACTAGGTTTTACTTGAGACATTTTACTTATTTAAGTATTTAACTTGAGTTTTCTCTCCAATAAAATTTTAATGGTGTAAAATACACACAATCCTATTTGAATACTGTTAAAGGTAAAGCTCATTTTTCTCTAAAAAATGAAAGGAGTGGAATCTTTGTCGAACACTTGCTATCTGTTGGGTACTTGTTTGTGTACTTTAAAGAAAAGTGGAATTGTTCTGTGGTCACACCTGAAGTAAGCATTTCCTGAAACACTCCACGAGGCTGGTGATGTTCCATCTGGGTTTCTGTGCTAGTGACTGCTGGCCTGGTGCGTCCACGGTACTGAAGGTTTAATCTTCACTGCTTCATATTTATATCAGCCACACAGTAGAACTAATGAGTAATCTATTTTGAACATTATTCTATTGTCACATTTAAACTTCCTGTGTTTCCCAAGTGTGTGTGTGTGTTTAAGGTCTCAATTTTTATCTGAAAATGAGAGATGATATACACATTCCCTTTCTGGGTGTTTATAATAATTAAATGAGTGTCTTAGTTACTTTTTCTTGATCCTCAGACAAAATATCCAGCAGCCAAAATTAAAGGAGGAAAGTTTGGGGCTGGTAATTTGGCTCAGTGTTACCTCACCTACCTTACATGTACAAGGGCCCCAGTTTGATCTTTGGTATTGAAAAGGGGGGAAAAAAGAAAATAAAAAGAAAAGTTCATTTCATTACAGTTTGTAGAATTTCCACTCTATCGGCAGATGGTTGCAAAGCAAGATGGCATGGCAGAGGGACAGAAGAGAGGAGAAATGGCCCATAGAATGGCAGAGCAGAAAAAAAGAAGCAAGCTGCAAACAATGACAAGAGAAGAAGCACTCACAGAAGCAACAGCAGAAAACCAGCCTCTCCCTTCAAACCATCTAGGCGATGAGTCTTTGGGTAGTGCCAGACATGCCCAGAGAAAGCCTAAAGCCATGAACTAGTTTAGTAATCTTGCATCCTTGTTCCCAGCATCACATTCTAAATCCCAGTGTCATATGCCTTACTATCCACCCATGAGTATATGAGGTTCTGGAGCAAAGCTAGGTAAAATTTACAGCAATGGGTAATTCAACAATGTGATTAGAAATTTCATTTTTTATAAAATAATTCTCAGAAGACATTATCACTTAGGAATTATTTTATATAAGAGGAAACTGATAGGAAAATAGTTTCCAATTTCAGTCATAGCTATTTTAAGTGTTGGAATTAGCTGCAGAGATATACCATAATATGCTTAATTTAATGTAGTTTTTGCACGTATGTGGAAATATCTGGCAGTACAGATGATTGTTACTGCTTGTACCATCTTTGTGGCTCATGCTCTTCTTTTTATTCTGTGCATCATGGAATTTAGCAAGTCCTACTGGTACTGAATATTTCTGGTGTTCAATACTCATTAAGGCGCATTCTGGCCTTGTCCCTTCTGATGCACTGGCTGCAGTGGCCTCTTATGCATCCTAATGAGAGCATGCCACATGCCCCAGAGGGCTGTTTAGACTCTAATGTTGTACGGATAATTGTAAAGCAGTTATTTCAGCTTCACTCTAATCTAACATAAAAACAAACTGATTGAAGAGGAAGCTGGTCCAACTGAGAAACACTAAGAAATACTCAGATTACTTTGGCTTCCTAAGAGTCTTAGAAACTAGATGTCTTTGTGCAGAAATATCTCTTTTGCAGAGGGAAAAAAATATGGTTCCTAAGGAAAAGTAAAACTTGTAGCATTTGCTTTCCTAATGTTTAACTTACATGTCTAGTTCAGAGTCATGAGAAGACTCAAGTCAAAAAAAAGGATGAACATTTTCTTCCACTTTAGTAAATTTCATACAGAGTTCTTCCTGATACTGAGAAGTTCACAACCTTTTTCTTTGGACAATTATTTTGGAAAATTTGTCATGAATTTTTTTTTTCCCTGGTTTTTGTGGCTGTTAAATTTTCTAGTCTTCCACTAGCTCTACCTTCCACAAAGGGGCATTCTATTTTCAAGGATGGATGACTTTAGATGTGATCATTAAGAAGCACAGTGCCCACAGCTAAAATATCTGGGAAAGGAGGAATTGAAGTTCACCTGCGATTGTGCTCAGAGTTGAAAGGCTACCACTCTGATTCAGGCAGAGGGAATATTTTTTCTCTTTTCACAAAAAGTTCTCTTTATACCAGCTGCTCTACTTTCGAATAATCTCTTCCCTTGGCTACTAACTTCACTGATGCTAGCTTTACTTTACTAATTTATCTGGAGCACTTTTCATTTAATATATCTTTTCTAATCCACCCAGAAGCTAGAAGAATTTGATAATTACTTGTACTTTTTTAATAAGTCATCTTAATTCAATAATTTATACCACTTTAAAATCTTGATAGTGCAAATTATTATTTTATATCTCTCTTTTTATTTTTTTTATTATTTATTTATTTATTTATTTTTTTTAGGTTTTTTGAGACAGGGTCTCGCTTTGTGGTTCAGGCTGGCCCTGAGCTCAGCCTCAAACTCACATCATAGCAATCCTCCTGCCTCTGCCTCCCGAGTGCTGGGATTATAGGCATGAGCCACCACGCCCGGCACTGTGGTATGTGGTACTGGTTGGTGCTGGAGGTGAGTCTCCACGCCCAATAATGGTATGTGGTTATCGGGGATAGAACCCCGGGTCCTTACGTTTGCAAGACAGGCGCCGGAACCACTGAGCTAAATCCCCGGCTATTATTTTATATCTTAAGTAAAATTATTTAACAATTAAATTCATAAGTGAAATTTCAATAATGCTATTAAAGACAAAGTGTTACCTATGTTCTATTAATATTTCATATTTCTGAAGTGTCATTTTAAACTGTTTTAAGTAGAAAAGCTAGGTAGATGTGGTAGGTAGATAGATGAGGGCTGGCCCTTGGAGAGTCCACTTGGAAGAAGGTCAAGGAGACCATCACTGAAAGTCAGCATTACCAAAGGAGAAAACTGTGCCACCTACTTGCAGTGATTGATATTTTAGGTAGACTGTAATATCTGGGTGGAGGGCCAGACCTTGATCCACCTAGAAAGACCTCCTGAGTAAAAATCTTTGGAAACTTGATATGTGACTTCATTTCTCATTGGATCCTCATCTAGTCAGTATTACCTAAATAACTATACTTGTAATCTTATTGGTTGATCACAGTTTTGTCCATTTTGTGATTTCTCATTGAACCAATATTACCTTTGGGACTTCATTTACAATGTTACTGTTTGACTATAAAATTTTTCCCACCTTAAACCCTTTCACCTTGCCACTTTGCTCCATAGAAACCCATGAAAAGTGAGATGGGTGGGTTACCCACCTTCCAGGTTCCCCTTTCTATCTCTCTTTGGCAGAAATTTTCTTTCTCAATAAAATTTTCCTGCTCAAACTATCATTGCTAAAATTCATTCTTTGATTTTAGAGAAAACAAATTTGCATTTCAGGCTGGGAGCTAGGTCTTGCTCTCCTGTATTAAAACTATATCAAAAATAAAGTTAATTTGGCATTATGTGCACACAATATATAAATGTAAATTTGACAATATCAAATTAATCCCTATTTTAAAGAGGCCTAATTTAATTTATCAGTGAGAACATGTCCTAGTCTAGCCACTTCTTAAAGCCCCATCTTTTAAGACTATATTAATAAGACCTTACAAGAAGGGAAGTTTATTTTAGCACATAGCTTTAGTCCATGTTTAGCTAGCTGCAAGGTAGAAGCAAATTTCTCAACCCTTAGCACCCAGGAGTCAAAGAAAAGGGGAGGAGCCAAAAGAGTATACACCCCACTGAGTCACCTCTTAGTGTTCTGTTTTCAGATCAGGCCAGCCTTGTGAAGAAGACTTCACAGGGATTTTTGTTTTTTAATCTAAATCATAGCAGTATCTATTTAATGTAGGGAACAGGGGAAGGGGAAGTTATTAGAACTTCTGCAGTTAAATTCTAGTCTCTCATGAGCCCCACAGCAAAAGATGAATTAATTAATAGACAGAAATGTTACTTAGAGACGAAACTGAGCTTGAGCTTGATCTGTGCTACTCTGGGTAGCAAAAACCACAGACTCAAGCTTGCCACATATTTTATTCCATACATCTCAAATAGTCAAAGACTCAAAAGATCCTAGGGTGAGGAAAGACACTGTCAATCGAACTTGAGAAATTATGTAGATGAAGACCCCTGAGTACTTCTGCTTTGGACAATTACCACATGTAAAACTGTTGGAGTCTTTATTGTTACCATAAGTGAAGAAAATTTTCAAGTCCTCAGGTCCAGATATGTCATAGCTTGACTGAAGGTAGGAAAGCTTTGCACAGTCATAGTCACAATTACACAATAAGATTGTTCCCAACAAACTAAAATTGATATTGTGGCAAAATCTCAAATTATGTTTATCTTGGAAAAATATTTACCTTCAAAATTTAAGATACATACATAAAAATGTATTTGACATCTCCAACTAAATTTCCTATAAGAACTTTTGTTTTGAGTTATTGGATTAGTAACATGAGATAAATATGAAAGGATTGCACTAGTGAAATGCCAATGAGAGAGAGTGCACTAGCAGCCAAGCGGGTAGAAGCTGTGGACTTTGATACTAGTCTTATCCAAAGTGAAGAAGAGACAAAAAGTGCAAGGGATCTAGACCAACAAGCCCATTAAATAGTATTTATATATGTCTGAAGCAAAATCCTAGAGTCAGTCATAAGCCTTCCAGAAATAAGCTGTCATGTGATCCAACTGCTGCCTGAAAATATCACCTGGGAACTGTCGCCTCATATCCTCAGAAAAAATGCAGCCATTAGGTCTAAGAAAAATAACTAGTGTTGTTCATTAGTTTTAAATCCTTGAAAGTACAGTCTTCAGAAGAAATAATTTTCAAGGACAAGAAAGGCCACATTCCCATTTGCTTTCTTATTCAAATTCATAATTTAGTAAGTATATGGGCACAACACATCATGAATAGATCCTGTTGTTACATATATCTTTCCTCATCCAAGTTCACAGAAGTTTTTTTCTTTAACACTCATGATGCTAATTATTTTCACTTATTCAGGTCAGTCTTCATTGAAATTAGTAAACTTTCCTAATGAATACAAAAAAGCTGTTGAAAAGTAAAAACAATAACAAAAACATGGGCATAAGCATATTCCAATATATTTGACCACTCATGTGGATCCTTATTTTATTTTACTGAAAAGTGAAGTAATAGAGATCCTGTTAGTTTTTTGCTTCCAGATCTGATGTACCGCACTCATTATTGAAGACAAAATATATATTTTATAAAAATATTTAAATTTGTAATTTTATCATTTCATATGCAGTGACTTCTTTAATGCTGAGTATGATTAGATCCAAATATGAACTTGGTCTGGCTATTGCAGTAAGAACTTAAAAATTTAAAAATTATACAGATTCAGCTCATTTCTGAGCCAGAAACTATAGATCCTATGAAAATGTGTATGGTTTCACAGACAGCCTAAGGCAAA
>PVIR01037210.1:0-15286 GCA_004026965.1 Petromus typicus | reverse complement strand
CTTAACCTCTTTGGTGCTAGGTTTCCTCTGAGAAAGCCAGCAGCATGGCCTGAAGGCATGCTCCAAGCTGGCAACCTGCTTCCTAGGCTTCCAGAGAAAACTACCTAACAAATTGATCTTACCCTTCCACGCTCTCTCCAAACACAGAGCATCTCACAAAGCTGCTTAGAAGTCCTAGAAAAAGACTCCAGGAAGCTTCCATTTCTCATTGTTTTCTTTCTTCTGAGAATCTTTCAACTATCATACTCTGAGTCTTTAGAGTCATTTCTTCTGAGTCTTGGAATGGAAGAGAGCAAGCAGGAACCTTGTTAATATCCAGCTGACTTTCTGGCAGGGTCTCTATGTGTGTCTTGTGTTTCAAAATGAGTGCAACCCTTCAGCTAAAATAATTAATCCATTACTTTTCATCTCATCAACAACCTATTTTACATTAAAAATATGCCACTCTTCATTATTTTAACTTTTTCCTCTGTAGCTTGTCCAAAAGGTCATCAGCACTCATGTGATCTCTTCTTTTCCTTTTATTCCTTGCCTTTACCACTACAGTCCAAATCTTTTCCCTCACTGCTCTACTGTACCTTACACTACTTCAACCACCTGTGTGGAAATTACCAAAGACATCTTAATTACCAAGTGAAAAGAATCTCCTTTCTTTTTTTTTTTACCCCTAGCTTTTGAGAATGTGAGAGTTCTGGCCTGAGAATGGACTTTATAAGTACTAAATTCAGACTATTACTCAGAAATTGTATGTTTTAACTATGGAACTGAAAAAATTACTACTTAGAGGGAAAAGTTTCAGAGAGCTTAGGTCATGCAGCAAAAGATGAGGGGGAAGAAAGCAAAACGTTATGTAGTTTGTTAAAATTAATGACATAACTGAGGTACAGAGACATTAAGAAACTTCTCCACATCCTATAGATAATAGGGTTCCATCTTTGAAACAGGGAAGTTATGTTACTACCTGCTGGTTTCTCATTAAACATCTGTTCAGCCCCCATTATTTTCCTTTTTTCAGTATGTGTTCAGAGGCTCTTCTGAGAAATATAGTATATGTTAATTTAAGCATATTTTAAATAGCTGTATTATGTGGTACTGCAGACCATATTGTATTTAACTAATCACATACATACTGATGGACACTTAGGTTATTTTGGGTTTTACTAGAAGAGAAATACGTTACAATAAGATTTCCATACATATATAACTTTTGTCCATTTGTGGAAGTATATTATCATGATAAATTCATAGAAACGTCAAAGTGATAGATACTATCAAAATGCTCTATAAAGAGCTTGATCTTAGGTGACAATAAACATTATCTTACTCTTCCTGGGTTGCAATACTCTATTGGTTTCTCGACCATATTTCCTTAGGACTTTCTAATGGACAATTTGATTTCAAATGTCAAAATCTTATTCATATCTTATTTGTAATAAAGAATCACCTTGTCAAAAAAAAAGGATCTACATTGTAAGAAAAAGAAAAGTTCACTCCACCAAACAGAGACTAAAATCAGGAGGTTTTGGCAGATACCTGGGAGAACTTTGAACAGATAGATGGGCTCTCACAACAGGAGGAAATACTAGCAATAGACTGGGAAAGGAGTTAAGAATTATATAGGTATTGGGGGGTTTGGGGAGCCTGGGGTGGAATCTTCATGACTTTGACACTCAAGGCTTAGGTATGATACACTCCGAGGACTTCTCAATCCAGGGGGTTGTAAACCACATTTGTGAGTCTATCTGTCCCATCTACTGGGAAGCTACAGGTATTTGCTAAAAACAGCAAGCCTGACATTCTTTAAACCTCTTTGTTTTGTTTTTTATGAAAATAAATCTCATGATAATCCAACCAATCTCCTGACAGAACCCTATGTAATATTCTGCATTTCCTGCCTTAGCCCACATAATTAATCAATCAATTACTAAGTCTATCTCTTAGATAACTCTTTTCACTCTTTCCTTTACACTTACCACCTATTAGGTTCTTACTAAAATTAAGAAAAAGAAAAAGCAAAGACAGGGGCCGGGGAGTTAGCTCAGTGGTTCCGGCGCCTGTCTTGCAAGCGCAAGGACTGGGGTTCGATCCCCGGTCACCACATATCATACTGGGTGTGGAGACTCACGCCCGGCAGCAACCAGTACCACATACCACAGTGCCGGGCGTGGTGGCTCACGCCTGTAATCCCAGCACTCGGGAGGCAGAGGCAGGAGGATTGCTGTGATGTGAGTTTGAGGCTGAGCTCAGGGCCAGCGTGAACCACAAAGCGAGACCCTGTCTCAAAAAATCTAAAAAAAAAAAAAAAAAGAAAAAAGAAAAAGCAAAGACACATAATATTTATTTCTGGTTTATATTAATCCTGTGATGAACTTTAGAAAAAAAGTGCTATGTTTACAATATTCACTTTTCCAGGACAATTTCTTCATTGACTGTAATATTTTATGTTCAATGCTAAAGCTTTCTAGGTTTTATTTGGATTTTCTGGCCATCATTTTTTTAGTCAACCCATTTGCTTCTGTCTCACCCCTAAAACTCTTTGGTATATATTAATCCAGTATTTACTCTTGTTTTTATAGAGATAATCTTTTTCTCCAGACAGACTCCTCCACCTATCAACAATTCTGAATACAAATACTTATATATTGGAACTTAAGGCTCTTTGAGGGCTAAGAATTCTTGAAAAAAATGATAACTGACCTGGCTAAGAAAGTTTTCAGCTTTCATGGTGCTAATTATCTTTAAGCAAGTCTACTAATACTCCAGTGAATTTTACAAGGTTATATTTCCATGTTGCTTGTTCACATCACAAAATCTCTCTCACACCAACAAACTGCTTTATCATATCAGTATAAGATGCCATCAAATAAGTAGATTTCACATGGTACAGGTTTTTATTCAAACCAATAGTTCCATCTGATTCTAGATTCCGTTCCCTTGTGACCAGCTCAAGTAGAGAGAGATGTATCAGGAGACAGATTGGTCTCAGCATGGTTCTGGTCTTCATGTTTATTTGCTTTCTGACATAAAACATCTGCCTGAGGACACTGAAAGAATTTTTTGAATCATGGCTCTCCTGAGTATCTTGATATCAGTTATCCCTCCAGTCCTCTCTCTTTAAATGAATAGATTTACAATAACATAAATATCACAGAATATAGGAAATGATCAAAAGTTTTCTTAAACACAGTAAACACAGGAAGCAGTTTTACTTTTGTGGCTCTTTTTAATAGTTATGCCAATAAAATGATTGTTTTTGAATACTTATCTAGAACAGTTTGATTTTATTTAAACATTTTAACTAGCCTATGTTTACTATCAGTCCCATTTTACAAATGGGAAAACTAAAGCTTAAGAGATTAAGAAACTCACTCAAGCTGGTGTGGTGGCACATGCCTGTAGTCTCAGCAATCAGGAGTGAGTGGCAGGAGCATCAACACAACTATAAGGCCACCTGGAGCTACACGGTGAATTCAAGGGAAGCCTGAACTACATAGCAAGACCCTGTCTCAAAAAAGAAGACAGAATGAAGAAGGGAGAAGAAGGAGAAGAAGAAAGAATGACAAGAAAAACCACCAAGAAACTTACTCAGCGCTACCAAGTTATCACTTTGAAGAACTTAGATTAAAAACACTGGCAGTCCAAAAAAGAGAAGTGATGCTTCCTGGGATAACACAGGCTAATGATGAGCTATAATCTAGAACAACTTCACAGCCTCACTAATTGATAGCTAGTGGGATTACAGACTTGAGACACATAGGAAGAAATCCATAGCAATTGCAATTCTAGCTGAAGAATCTCTCAAGACAATTTACCTTACATTAAACTGAAATGAGCCTCTTGAAACTTCTAGCCAATACTCACTGAAAACTGCCATCAACACTATCTTTACACAGCCCGTTGAAGCCAGTTGCATCTGTCTCTATATTTTTCCCTCAGCCAAAGACTCCTTTGTTAGTTGTTGAAAATACTGTCTTCTCTCCTTTAGGGAACATTCTCATCCTTATCCTATCTGTTTCTGAATCAGCCCACTGCTCTCATTTGGTCAGCTCCTCTTTCTTTTAATTAACTTTATGGGTACATTTTATACACACATTATGCTTGTATTCAGTATTGAGAATTTCTACCTGTACACGACACATATTTATTCTCATTTTTCATTTTCCTCTGCCCTCCCTACAACCCCAACCCCTATATATCTAAGTTGTGTTCCCTTTTTTATGATCACATTTCTTATTTCCCTTCTTTACTTTCCCCTACCCTCCCTTTCCCTTTTCCTTTGTACATTTTCTTCCTATTTCACATTCATATCATAAATTTTGGTGTTCATTTACACCTTCAGTTTCTAATATGAGATTAAAAAATACATAATTTACACATCTGAGTCCTATTTATTTCACTTATGAGTATGTCCTCAAGGTACCTTCATTTGGGTATAAATGACTCAAATGTATCATTCTTTATGGCTTAGTAATACTCCATTTTATTTAAAAAAAATCACATCTTCTTTATCCAGTCTCCTGTTGATGGGCTTTTGGGCTGTTTCCAAGATTTAGCAATCACAAACTGAGCTGCTATAAACATAGATACACATATGTCACTGTGGTGTGATTCTTTCAGTTCTTTCATGTATATATGTAACAAGGAAAGAGCAGGGTCAAATGGACCTCACGTCTTAGGTTTTAAAGGAAACTCCATACTGATCTCCATAATGGCTGCACCAGTGTACACTCCCACTAACCATGGACAAGGGATCTTTTCTCCCCATAGCCCCACCAGCATTTGTTGTTGTCTGATTTCATGATAGAGCAGCCATTCTTTGTGAAATGATATAAAATCTCAGTGCTGTTTTCATTTGCATCTCTCAAATGGCCAGAAATATTCAATATTTCTTTAGGTGTTTCTTAGTTGTTTTTACTTCTTCCTCTGAAAAGTGTCTGTTCATTTCAAATGCCCATTTTTAAATTGTGTATAAACTGGGAAAGGCTGATTTTTAAAGTTCTTTACATATTTTAGAGAGTAGAGCTTTGAGAAACAGCTGATAAAAATTTTTAAAGTTCTTTATATACTCTAGAGAGTCCTTTGTCTCAGAAACCTCAGCTCCTCTGAGTACTTTGCTTGCATTGTGGGACAAGCATGAAGCACACTGTACATCCAAGAGACACCATCATGCTGCCTTAGTTATAATCCCATCAAGGTATGTTTTACTGTGTCTAACTCTTGGGGTATTCGAGCACTTTTCTACCTGGATCTCAGGAAAAGTCTTGTTTTTCTCAGTGTCAAACATTCTCTTGACTTCTGTGTGCAAGAACAGGTGAGATAGAACGAGGAAGAAGATAAGGAATACTAATTTATTGCTTCTTCTTTTGTACCAGATCACACTGTAGGCTTCTGAGAGATATCCTGATAGTCATGCTCTTCAGTCTTAGGCAGGAAAATGCCTTAGAGTTCTCTTGTACATTCAGTGATGATTACGACCTCACATACAATACTGGGCATTTCTCTATTAAGAGGTACCTCAGAACTTCAGCAACACATAATGTGGTATCCATAAGCTACAGAACAAAAACCTACAAATCATGTGAGGATCCTAAAGCTTCTCCTTCATTGCAAACACAAGCATGTCTTTATAACAGCTGCAGCCAATGAAGTCACATCTTCTGTGACCATCCCTCATCTTGTCACAGGTAGAATCCTAACAGTTTATTAATCATCAGATATTATGAACTCTATGTGGCCAGGAACTATGGCTTACTCATCTTTATATATCTTATGATATCTAAAGCATAACCAGATATCATAAAGATTTGTTTTCTTCAAGAATTGGGAACAACTACTATGCGTCACTTTTTCACATTACTTTGCTACATCACTTAATCTCTCCAAACCTTATTTCCTCATCTGTAACTGGTAATAAAATAGTATTTGCCTCATGGGATCACTAGGAGGCTCTAATCAAATAGTGAATAAATCTGGCCCGCAGCCATCATTTCATAATTCCTTTCATTTGTACCACTGTTCTTACCTCTGCTAAATAACTCACCATTTTATAATACATGTTTATTTGCATTCCTCTGTCTTGTTCATTAATTTCAAGTCAGAATAAAAAATCTTAAGATTGTACTTAGCACAAAAGAAATGTTGGTGGAATAAAGTTTCCTTGACTCAGATTAAATAAAAAGAGGTTGATTTGACTAACAGTTTCCAGTTGATTTAGTTCATGATTGGCTGGATCCCGGGCAGCAAGGACATTGTAGAAAGGCATGGCGGAGGAAAGGTGCTCAACACATGGTGATCAAAAGCAAAGCAAGAGGGGAAGAGCTGGGGGTGGACTGTACCCTCCCTTGTCCCATGCCTTCCCCCCATGCACTTATGCTCTCACTTTAGAATTGCCCCTGCACATGAAGTTTGAAGGGCAAAGCCTGCTGACACTCGACTCCCTGGTGCACTGGCTCCAATAGTTTCCTGGAAAGCACTTCCTCACGATATCCTGTCTCTAGTGGGTTACCTGGCTCCTTCCTGGCTGAAATTGGGGAAAATTCCTGTTTCTCTGATCCTAACTCCTGAAAGAAGCACCATGCTTTTGGTCAGAACATATTTAATCATTGCAGTATGTTGCTGCATTTCTGTTCTTAATTTAAGTTTTATTTGTGGTAGGAAGACAAATAACCCTCCAAACTAAAATGCTGGTGAGCCATCTATCTGCAAAATGAGAAAGGCTGTAACTTCTCCTGTGCATTTTATTCAACATAAATAAGTCTGTAGGATAACTTTGCCCAGTCTATTCTCTTTTTCCTTTCATCCAGTGTCTTTCAAAAGTGGAAACTCAAGCAGAATATCCACCTAGAATCTAGACATCCACTCACATTCTACAGAGTGGCAAAAGCTTCAGGAGACTGTAAAGATAGTTCCATATATTTGAAATGCTTGGTAGTCCACTTGGAATTTTGTGTGGGGAAAAGCCCATTAATTCAAAATCACATATAATCCTCAACCTCCTTTAGACCAAGATTGAAATGCTCAGTTAGTCTGTGTATTTTATTAAAGAACAGAACAGAGAATAAATTCTGTAAGCCAATGCATGCTATCTTCTAAGAAATTTTTTAAAAAAACTAAGCAAAGAGAAATGAAATATTCAAAGGAAAGAACCCACATTTGGAAAGATAAAGATGCTTAGACTTAGATAAAGACGCTTCCAAGGTATGGTGTCAGGAGATCTGTATGTGTCTCCTGGCTTTGTCGACTTACTCTCTAACCTTGAATATATCATGATCTCTATAAGCCTCTTTATTTTTCATCAGCCAAATTGATGACAAAAATGTACTTTGTTTTATGAGAATTAGATATATGTACAAACGCTCACAAATGAGAAGAAATTATGCAAATGTTCCTCTAAATTTCCATCAGGGAGCTTTTTCATCTACCCATGCAAGTTCTTCATGAGCCAGCATTCAAATCTTCTGGATGCCATTCTGCTAGTTCATTTATACGCACTAAAAAACAACATCCCAGTAGCATATTGATCCGAACCTCAGAGTAAAAAGCATAACTAATTTATTCATGACTTAGAAACAGGCAAACAAAAGATTTGTTAGCTCAGGTCAGTTTTCACCACGCACAAGAGAAAGGCGAGGGGATCATCCAGACATTGTTAACAAGTCATTCACTCTCGTACGTGACCTCTGTATAGAAATAAACAGTCTTAAAAAAGGAAACTTCTCCATATGGCATCCATCAACAAGTCGGAGTCATGCTCCATCCAGTTCCATTCATCTCTGAGCAGCAAAGAAACTCATCCATGTGTATAGTCAATCTAATCCTGCTAATACATTTGGAAATGTATTCAACATCTATTTTGCAATGGCATGCATTCGGCTCACTCAAACCTAAGAGAATAAGTCACCACAGCACCCCGAAGATCTCCTACTGAATAGGCCAAGAAATATGAATCAGCAAAACAATACAAAACACTGGAAACTCATAAAAATGGTCTGTCTGAATTTCAACAAAGGTAAATAACTGGACACGGTTCCAATCTCAAAGAACTACATAATGCAATCACCTGGGATAAAATACCACATTATTAAATCCTTCATGTCCTCATCTGTTAAATAGAAATAAGATTATATCCCCCTAAAACTGATGTAGGTACAAATTCTCACAATGAATGTGACAATAATTTCTACCTAAAATATACCAATAATTTTAATCTTTAAAAACTGCATTTTAGGGATCAAAAAATGACATAAAGAATATATGAAATGCCTTTCCAATATAGAGCATACAATGTACAGTTAAACTATATTAATGAACCTCCTTTATGTATGTTTCTGCTCATGTCTTTGTTGTGTCAAGACCATTCTAAGCTAATGCTTTGGCTTAAAATAATTGCTATTTTGAAACACCAAAGCCTGTGCTAGAGATTGCTGATGATAGTTCCAATCTCAAATGGCCCACAAATGTATTTATTCAGATATGAGACTAATGGAAAGTGAGCTGGTCATGGGGGTGCTGATCAGTTCAGAGCCCCTGCATGTACTGTGAGGAGATGGGGCCTGGTTTACAAGGGGAAGGCGTGAGACTGGGTAGGGTAAAGTCCATCTCTAGCTCTTCTGCTGTTGCTTTACTTTTGATCACTATGTGTCGAGCAGCTTTCCTCCACCATGCTTCTCTACCATGCCATTGCTGCCTGGGATCCAGCCAATCATAAACTAAACCAGACAGAAACTCTAAGTCAGATCAACCCCTTTTTATTTAAGTTATGGGCATCAGATATTTTGTCCCAGGAATGGAATAATGACCAATACATTGCCTATATCTCTGATCCTATATTTTGCAGATGACAAAATTGAGGGCCAGGGAAAATAAGAATCTTTCTTCAGCTCCTGCCACTGGTAAAAGCTGTCCCAGATATTAAAATGGTAGTAAGAGTGCCTTAAATATAGTACTCCTTGTCCCCATGAGACTTTAATTATTTTTGTCAACATTATCATTATCCACAATATTCTAACCTAAGGACAAGAACATTCACAATTGGGAAGTTGCAGAGAATTGCAGCTTGCTGTGCTTAACTTAAAATCTGTGGGATAATAAAGACATGGTGAATGGCAGGCTTGGACAGCAGAGTTACAAATAAAAATGCTGCAGTGAGCCACAGAAAAGATCAAAGAGCACAACCTTGAAAGTCCCAAGACAATTCTGTGACATAGTAGCATTCCTCTTATGAAGCCAGTCATGTGATCTCTATATCAAGGTAGGCTCAACTGCAGAATCTGGTCTTTACACCGCTTCATTCAAAACTGAATGTGCCTAGATGCATATATGTAATGTACCAATAAAGATAATAAAAAATAAATAAATAAAAATAAATTACAGAAAAAAATGAGAAGATTAAAAAAAAAAAAAAAACTGAATGTGCCTATACACTGCCCCAGCATTGGAGCAGAAGCTACAAACTACCTTCCAAGAGACTTTTATTCCATTTTTCCATTTTTAATTGGGCACCTATCTAAAATAAAAACCATGCTTTTTTTTATCTTCTTAGACACTAAGTATGGTTATATGACTTAGTTTTGGATAATGCAATGGAAGGAGACATATTCTCTGAAGAAACTATCCCTAAATGGACTTGTAAGGTGAGTAGGTAGAACTCTCACTGCTTATTCCTCTTCCAATTTACCTTCTTCCATCTGTCCTATCGAATATAATGTAGATATCACAGCACAATTCTGACTTGCCATCCTGTATGGGAGGGGCCCTATTGTGTTGAGGTTAGCTTAGGGAACAAGAGAAGATCCAAGATCCTTGAAGCTCACAGATCTGCCATCCTTGTCTGCTCTGTTTATGTCTGTTTCATTCTCTCAGGTGATAAAATCTAAAAGCTTACATATATCTCCAAAATTTACATGCTGAAGTCCATCCCCTAATGTAATGCTACTAAGAGACAGGGCCTTTTATATTCTCTTCTTTCACCTTTTTTCTCACTAAAAGAACTTAATTTTAAGTGATAAAATACTATGACCAACTTGTAGGTAGCCTTGATTGCTCATATATGTTCAGAGCGGAGTTTTATCCATCTTTTATAAGCTTTTGATGTTTGAAACCCTACCTGTACCTAGACACTGCTACTCAGATGTAAATTCTAATCTTCTCTTCAACCCCACTGAGTCTCTCATAAGGTCTTTCCAAGATTGCTTTCAATTTACTCTGAGTCTGAACTGGAAAGATTTTCTTAACATACCTCTTTGCTGCTCAGACATGGCTGATTTCAGCATCTCTTAATTTTTCTAGTTCTCTTAGCCATTAGAAAATGAGAAGTAATTACGTGACTAAGTGGAGCAAAGAGCACCTAACTTACAGGTCTCACAGATCTTAGGAATAAAAAATGTGAAATAAATTAAAGTATGAATATCCCTTACCCCTTCCTAATATCTTGCCTGTGGAATCCTCCTCTGAATGATTTTCAAAAACACAGCCACAAGGTATTTAAATAACTGTGAACTGTAGAGGGCACATAGTTCAAAGAACACTATCTTCATTTCTGATACCACTTATAAGTTTGGGAGGTTCTCAAAGCCATTCCCTAATTTGCTGTTACAACTCAAAGAATCCTTTGAAAGCAGTTACATTCATAATTGACTTACTGCAAGAAATCCAAAGATTAAAATCAGCTAAGGTATGGAGAGTATTGGGCAAAGCTCAATAAAGGTACCAAACATATGGCTTCCACTTTCTTCTCATATTGTCAATTTCCTTTCTCACCATGTGTGGTTATACAAATGAAGAACTGTCAACCAGGGAAAACCTATCTAAGCCCAGGGGGACAGAATTTTAATTGGAACTTAATATTGTCTATGTCACTTATGTACACAGTCTTCAGTTCTCTTTGAGACATAAACCATCACATGGTCCAAATCCACCACCACAAATTATATTGTTAGACTGTCCAGTGGTCAAAACTCCAGACAAATTAAGACTTTTCTATGAGGCCTAACATTCCAAGCACCTATCCACCACCCAGCTATTCTGTGTGCAAAGGCCAGATCTGCCTTTGAATAAGATTAAACTCCTCACTACATGATATCATTCTCAGATCTTAGAACTCTCAATTTGACTTTCACAACTTATGTGTTTCACTGGGAACACTGACATCCTGTTTCCCCTGGCCAAACATCTATTTGCTATTTTGTTTTTTCAGATTGGGTCCACCCTATCTCTGATGACATCCGGAAACCTGTTCTCATGTCTCTCTGAAGTAGGACTATGAAAGTAACACAATGCACAGACCAACCTGACCCAGAGTAGAAATCTAGGACCCCATGCAGGCCAGCAGAGGGCGGCTTTTGTTGAGGCCTAAAGAAAATATTCCTTGTTTTCAACTAGATTGGGATGGAACATGCTGTAAGAAAAGGAAATCCACATCCTACACCAGCCTTTTGATATATGCATTTTCACATTGAAAGCCACACTCATCAGCAGTATTGAATATGAAGAGATATATAAATACACACATTGACCCAAGCAATGGAAAATATACCACAGATGCAGATCCTACTCCTCTGACAAGGGCAAGGTGGCTGAATAGGCCTGTTCCTTTCTGTTATTTCCTGAATCTATGATTTAAGTGAAATTGGGGCCATAAAATGTTTCACCGCACGTTATAAATAAACTCTCTGGCTTGAAGGACTCAAATTAACCTCAAGTTGTACATTTTTACAAAGAATACACTGCAGTTTGGTGTGGGAGTGGGAGGATCTAATTCAGTTCATGAAGTGGTGATTAATTAAAGTTAGTTGGAACTATTTCCTAGGGTCTGCAGATGGATCATAAAACTTTATGACTGTGTTACTATCTATGCTCCACACCAACTTACTGTAGCAGTGTCACTTGTATTTTCTGCTTATAGGAAACATTACCATTGCATAATGGTATTTGTCCTGGTAGGTAATATCTTTAAACTACGTGGGTATAGAAATATCATGAGATGGTTTCTTAGTTTAAGGCTGTTCAGTAAAAATGGTCCTACTTTTTCTTCTGGGAGCATGAAAAGTATTTACTCTGTAGGAGAAGAGGAAGTCATAAATGTAGCACTATAATTTAGCTGATAAAAGACCAAACTAACAGTGAAAAGTCCTGAATTCTACATCTGACTTAAATTGCATGTGACCGTGGGGATTCCACTGTCTTAGCACCAGCTTCATCACATTAAAATATAACTACTACCCACTTCCCTGGAGATTATGAATATGTTTGTAAAATTATGTCTTAAAACTATAGAGAACCATAAAAACGTTAATTATTATTATGTATGCTTTTGAAGTAGAAATTTATCACTATTTAAAAATTCACTATGGATTAATATGGGCCAGGGATATAAAAGCAAGGTGTGATCCTGCCATGTACAGTGCTTGCAATTTAAATACTGTATTCAAGTGTGCATATCTGTATGTCTGCAATTATAGGAGGACGTTGGGAAAAGGGAGACAGAGAAAGAGTTACAAAGAGAGTACATATTCAGGGACACAGCTTATGTAAGTACCCAGAATCAAGAGAGCACTTGGCAGCACTTAACATAGTGCTGGATCACCGAGGGTGTTCAATATAAATGTATCTATTGATCACTTAATGTGAATCCAGAGACTTCTCCTTATTGACTTTCTTTAAAGAAGTATATAACATACTGAATAGAAGTTAAACCTAAAGGGACTGCCATAAAACTTAGACACAACACACCACCACTCTGCCATTTGTGATTTTAACTTTTTTCCTGTATAAGGTCTCTAATTGAGAAGAGGTCAGCTGATCATAGAGGACTACAAGGGGCTGTACATGTGTCATGAAAACATGGGAGTTGAGGGCAAGTTATCCTCCAGCTACCTCTTTACCTACATAGCCATCCAGTCAAATATCAATGCTAGCTGGTCAGTTTTCAGTCATCTCGTATACATCTTTTGCATAGCAATGACTTGAAGATATATACTTTGGGACTTTTTAATCATAAACTTCCGGATAGAAATTAAATCTGAGAACATTCCCTGAACCAGTGACCTATGATTAAGCCTTGAGAGTAAGCGGAGACAACATTACCACCTTCTCCCAACTTTCTAGCAAACAAGATCCCATTCAAAAGCTAAACTGTTTTCCTTGTTTATCACTAAAAAATTATCTTTACCTTGACATGTCCTCCTCTCACTCTTTATTCTCCATCTTGAGTAACATTCCATATATCATCTACTCTGGGAAGCCTCACCTCCAACCTCTTTCTCTTCCTACCTGTACTTGAGGATAGATCATAGATTGCTTCCTCAGAGTCCAAAAAGGCACTATGGTACTTGTCTCAAACAAAATGGAGTCAACTCTAACAGAATGTCATTTTCAGCAGGATATCCTGAGAGGGTAGTACTACATAGTATGCATTCATACAATGTGCTTATCCAGGGTGCACACAAAGCATAGCAAGTATCTGTTGAATAAATGGTGAAATGAACTGGGCAAAAATACATGATGCACTTATTTACTACACATTGTATCTTTTCCACCCCTCAAGTGACTGTGTGTCTTGCTTGTCCAAGACTGTTGTGATTTATGACCCTTTACTTGGTATACTTATGTTACCACTTATTCTCAAGTTAGAATGGTTCCAATGACATCACTGAGCCTGGGAAGAGCCTCAGTATATCTGGATCCCAAGGTTCTTCTTTCTCTAGATCCAAGTTCACATGGCAAGTTTTAAAGTCCATGTTGCTACCAGGAGAACATTCTTTGCTGCAGCAGATTTCACTTTTCCTGTTTTGCTTCCCCTCCCCTACTTCATTCAAAGAGCCTTGTAAATGTTTTGTCTCCAGACCTGATATTCCTATGGTCAGGCTGTAAGTGCAAGACCCCTTCTTTGAAGTCCTAGGACTTCTCTGCCAATGGCCAGAATTCAGATATTTAATCTAAAGGTAAAGTTATAAGCACAGTAGCAAAGGTTCTTTTATTCCTTAAGAGCCTTGCTTACAAGTGAAGAAAAGTAGCAGCCAAATTTCTGTGAAATATTTTCTTAAAATTTTCAAATGGTCATTTTCATTCTTTGTATAACCAACCATATATGATTATAATTTAGTATTAAGTATTAGCTGTGAATGACATTTGTATCCTTCATAGTTCCTTTTAAAAAATGTTTCCAGTTCCAAGCCTCCTCCTTAGATTTCTTTATCAAAAGCAGGAAACCTGAAATTATTTACCCACTATACTTGCAAATTTCATCTGTTTCAAAAGGCTTAATTACAAAGTTATGGAATATAATGAAAATGACAACTGACTCTACCTTAGCAAGTACAATTATAATTAACAAGAGACTTTGACAAATGTTTGCAATACTTTGGAACAGGAGGTCAAGACATCAATTATAGAGGTAACATAAAGGCTTTTTCATATTTATAATTCAAGTCCAAATTACTACATATTGTAATGTGTGACAAAGGCCCCGGCTTTTCAACATTACATCTAGGGTTCAGGTAAACAGTTCATAGAACAAAGAGCAGAAATTTAAGCAGGATAAAAGGATGTAGGGATGGTAGGCACCCCGATTGCAAATATGCTCAGAAAATTGAGATTGGATTTAATTGACTCTTAATCTGTGCTTCTTTCAAATCTTGTTCTGTTTCTTCTTCACTAACTTCTTACAAAGGAATAAGATGAAGTGCTGAATTTTGATGTTGTGGTCCTCTGGATTCTGGGTTTTAATTATTAATACCCTTCCATTGCCCTTTGGCTTAGAAGGTTATCTATCTCTGCCTCACTCATTTGGCTTTAGGCAATATGTCTTAGTTAATGGACTACAGATATGAATGTCATATGTTATTTCTGGGCAGCATCTAGAAGTACCATGGCTTTCCGCCAGTTATCTTGCTAGTATTTTCTGCTGTGAATATGGCATGTTTGGGACGGAGATACTTCTTTGGCTTGAGTTCTAGGATGAGAAGGCTAGGAATCAGAATCTTAGCTGAATACCTAGCCAGGATAATAATATAAACCTGCAGGTAACCTGGGCAAGAAATAAAGGTTTGCTTTAGTAAATGTAGAGCTTCTGAGTACACCTGCTATCACAGCTGTCTAAAACATAAAGATGACATACAACATTTATAGTGCTTTACAGTGTGCCATGGTGTTTTTATATGTTGTTTTTAAATATCATTTTAGAGATAAAGGAACAGAAGTGAAGAAATGTAAGTTATTTGCACAGAGTTCTGTAATGAGCAGTCAAAACTGAATTCGCACAGAGGCATTCTGGCCCCAGAGGCTGATC
>PVIR01037209.1:0-15290 GCA_004026965.1 Petromus typicus | reverse complement strand
GGCGCAGATTCAGTGACGCAGACTCGGTGCCGCAGTCACCGCTTCCCGAGCCGCCCGCTGCTAACCTCAGTCCCTGGGCGCTCTTCCGGCGTGGGCCTAGTCTTTAAATTTTTGTAATAAATTTTACTTATGGAATAAGTACCTGATACATAATATAATACTGCACCATATCTGTTTCTTAGTGAGCTTCTATTTCAAGGATAAGAAATAAGTGTTATTATTATTATTTCTATTTTACAAAAAATATGATGGTTCTGGTATTTTTATTCTCCATAGACTACTTTGAATATATATATATTCCTATTTATACATACATATATATATACACACATATATATACACATATATATACAGCACTTGTATATATATATATATATACACACATATGCATATGTATGCATTATCACCTAAGTCAAATTCTTTGTCTTACAGATGAAAAATCTAAGATAAAGCATGATTAGCTCCAAAATATATAGAGAAAGAAGAAAACTCTAGGCCAGTCATGGAGAACCTATGGCATGTTTGCTGCAGAGGGCTATTTATATCACTGAAAGTTTCACCAGCAATGCCCTAGGCTTCTGAGTGCCATGTTACACAGAATCTGGCTCACATAAATTACACAGAATTTAATTCAAGCACTAAGAATCTACACCCACTACCCAGGTTTAGAGGCTCCCAGATCCACTTTAGCTGTGTGGCCTTGGGCAGTTTCTCCTCTACAAATGGGAAGTATTACTTAATATCCACACAATCGAGCTATGATTGTTATATAAATGTTTGCTATGATTACCAGTGCAAGTGTCATATTGAAGGTAGAAAAAATAAAGATAAGAAATCAATAAAGTACAGAAGAAAAATGTTTTAACATTTATAGTGTAGTCCTGATTATACGATAAAGATTACTAAAACTACTTTCCACAGTTCTGATGAAGATTATCAAGAATAATGTCAATGGATTACAACATATAGTTTTTTTAAATAAATGTTGAATGTTGGGTTTGAGCCCTGATTCTGCCACAGCTATCTTACCTTTGTCAATTACTTAAATTCTCCATGCCAAAGTTTTCTATCTATATAAAAGAAACAAGAAGAGTTCCTAAATCTCTTACAATACTTCCTAAAATATATAAAGGAAGTAATAAATAATTGTTTTTACTAGATGTATGGGACTGGAAAACTAAACACACAAGGGATTAGAGGTCCCATTTGACTCTGCTATTCCCCTGCTAAGGATATACATAAAAGAATTAAAAGATTCATACTACAGTGACATATTTCACCCATGTTTATAGCAGCTCGGTTTCTGACAGCTAAATCTCAGAAACAACCCAAGAGCCCATCAACTTGAGACTGAATAAGGAGATATATTTTTTCTATTAAAATGGAATATTACTCTACCATAAAGAATGATAAGTTTGAGTCATTTATACTCAAATGGATGTACCTTGAGGACATACGCCTAAGTGAAATAAAGAGGTCACCAATGTATAAATATCATATGCTTTCTCTGGTATGAGAAACTGAAGATGTAAATGAGTTCTAGAATGTAGATACTGTGAAATAGAAAATATTCTAAGGGAAATGGGGTGTAGGGGTAAATAATGAGGGGAAAGAAAAAAATGCGATGGTAAGAAAAGGAAATATAGCTTATATATATTGGGGTAGGGTTGTAGGGGAATGGGAAAACTGAGAATTAAGTTCTGTAATATACTGGTACAAATTCTCAATGCTGAGTGTGATTATGATGTGTATATATAATATACCAATAAAGATTCAAATTTAAAAAATTAAACACACACTAAATTGGATGGCAATTGTGATGAAATATAACAGAATTCCATCTTGGAGCCAAAAGATACACTTGAAAAAAAAAGGTACAATTTGATTCTAGGTAAGGATGTTAATGTGGACATGTACGTATTTGGGTATAGAATGGTATAGAGCAGCTGAGGCACACCTATGGCACACACACCACAGTGAGTAGTTTGTATTAGTGAAAGCACTAAAAAGTTATCACCACTGGTACAGACTATTTTATTCTCAACAGCATTAATATGGATATACTCTTAAATTACTACTACACCATTGGGTGATATATATCACAGGACTGAGAAGTTGGCAAGTCAATAAAAATAGAAAAAATTGTATATAAAAAGGCACAAGGTAGATGAGGCATTTTTCTCCCACTGTCAAATCAGAAATTTATTTTTTAATATTAAAGATGTACTTCACTTCACCTTAAAAGAGCTGCCTTGAGCAAGATACACCAAATGCAATCTTCATGAAATGGAATATTAACAACTATAAATTATAAATAAATCAGGACTGCCAAAAGCCCATGAGGAACTTCTGAGCAACCTTAAGAAAGATATCTCTTCTTTTAAAAGAATTTACTTTCATCTGTTTAGAAGTTGTCAAAGTATAAGCATTTCTCTTATAACTGGACACTTTACTATCATCTACCCCAAAATTGTAATTGATATACAAATTTAAATCGTGTCTGATACTGGAGGTGTCCTCTAGGGTGGTTTAGTACAAACATGACAACCTCCCACCAGCAGCTTGCTTAACATATGCTGAATAAGTATTTTCCATAAACTGTAATGTGCACTGAAAATGTAATTTAAGAAAATATAGCATCAGCCCTCAAGAAGCTCACAAAGACAGAGTTATACTATTAGGCTGTGAGAACTGTGCTACCGGGCAGGGGTTCCAAACCTGGCTGGAAAGAATCAATGTTAGATTTGCCCACACTTTAATGGTAATAATTATAAAAACTCAAACAGCAACCCTCAACCATTCTGAACAGGTTAGTGGTCATTACTGTCACTCTTGGCTTCAGCAGAGAGAAGCTTTAGTCCAAAGAAAATGAAGCCAGAGCATAGTTTTCTTCTAGAGCCAAACTCTTAGAGTTGGTAGACCTGGTAGGAGGGCACAGAATATTCATCCCACAGGAAAAAGAGGAAAGCAAAGGAGTTAAAAAGAGCTGAACAAAGGAAAGTAAAACTCTGAAGAGAATTGAAGGAAGTTTAACAGTAGGAAAAAGAGAAAGAAATGACATGAGTCTTGCTGCTCTTTTCCAAATGGTACAGTAACACAACCCCTTCAATGTCTATAATTTCATGATCAATAATGTATGGTAGCTACAAACTATACTTAATTGTAATGATCAGTGATATTCTGCCATATGCATACATCCACATTTTAAACATGAAAATTTATCATTATTCTGTCAATAGATATATCTATTTGTAAAATGATAGGGGATAAATCTGTTCAATACTTAGTGGGAGTGAAAAGTAGTGCTGAAGAAAAGACTAATTTCACTCCATAAAAGAAATATCCAAATAGAAATATAAGAACCCCAATACAAAAGGCAGCTCTAATTTAATCATTTAAGAGAGATAAGAAAATACAAAGCAATTGTCCATGTCTACTGTGATAAATAAGAAAAAGTCCTCTGCTTCTATTCTTTTGAGAATAGGGCCTTTTCCTGTTCTCCAAAGTTATTTAAATTTAAATATTTCAAGGATAAAACAAAAAAAAAAAGATTCCTCCCCAAATCTATCTGATCTTCCCCACTGTATAGCACCAATGCGTAAGAACTCAGATTCACTCTGAGCTGGATTAGCCTAAGTCATCCTGTCCTATACCCTTTTCCAATACAAGAAAATCATTTTTATTATTTCCCTGATGATATTTTTGGTTTGGGGTGAGTATATGTCCTAAAATAGCTCAGGAGAACTGAAGGAAAGAATTCTCAATCATTATCTAGTGAGAGAACTTCCGTTGCTGCTCTTCGTCACTGTGGGGACAGAAAACTATGCACCACCACCACCACCACCCATGTCCGTGGTAGGCAACAGACCAGACTGTGAAGAGAGACAGGCTAAGAATGAGACAACACTGTGGATGGTGGTGAGTTGAGACAAAAGGTACTTGCAATCCTGATAACACGTTTGACTCACTGAATAAAACAAACCTGAAACATGCACTACTGAGGTCCAGTCAAGAAAGTCAATATATTTGCTGTTAAAACCAATTTGCATTGGATTTTCTGTTATCTGAGGCTGAAAGCATCTAACTGAAATAAATCCCAGAAAGTAGATATTCTTGCTGTCTTTCTCATACATTGTCCCACAGAGAGTGAGGCATAAGATATGATTAAGCTCAGAAAGTTCTAAGTAATTTGCTTGAAGTTAATGAGATAAAAAGAAGCAGACTTAAAACTCAAATCTTGATTTTTTTATAACTCTAGTGCCTATATTCTTTCTATTGTGTTTCACAACTAGATTTTTCTTGTCAAACTGGTTACTAAATTTCAGGACAGTAATAGAGGCATTTCTTACACATTTCTGTAATCCCAATCCAAAATGAGCCCCTAGGATAATAATGATTTATATAGTAGAGGCTTTAAAAACACATTTTGATGGAAACAAAGCTTATGTATATAGAAAGATGGAGGAGCTGAAGGAAGAACAGAGAGATCAGAAAAAATAAGCATCAAGATGTATTGCATATCGATACAAATTCTCAAATGATGAATGTGAACATAATATATGCTTAAAGTGTACCAATAAACTAAATTATTATTAAAAATATTTTTTCACTGACTTCTCAGAGCACTTTTGAAAGAATCACAAGATAAAACAGAAGAAACTAAAGGCTGAACTTCGATATTTATAAGTATTTCTATACCAACCTACTTATTAATTAGTAAAATGTAAGGTCCAGGGCTATCAGTTTTGTTCACTGTTGTGTTTTCAATGTCAAATAAAATATTTAGGATATAGTATCTACTATATTAAATAATCTACATTGAATATTAAGTGAATTAACTGGTTTCTTATCTTATACTTCATAAAATATTTTTTTCCTGAAAAAAAACTTTGCAAAGGTGCTTTCTTGGCCCAGTCTGTACAGGATTATTATCAACAAACATAGAAAAAGAAAATTAGCATATATTTGTGTACTTGCAATTTATGTAAATCATTCATTCACCTATAAAATATTAATCCAGCATTACTAGGTACAAAATATTAAGGAACACAAAATATTTGTACTTTTGTTCTATTTTGCAAACCAGGCCTACCTGGAACATACTACTGTGATAGAAAATAAACACTCAAAAAATGATGATGCAGACATGTCTAAAGGATGTATGATACTATTTGAAGGAAGTTTCAGTTGCCAAATCTGGAAATAATGGAGCATAAAAATAATAACAGATTAAATATATAAAATAAAGTACTAATCCATTAATGTGCATGTAAATCGGGAAAATGCAAGTATTTTTACTCAAAAGAACATATGTAAAAGGAGGATCTAGAAAAATCACCATTTGAACTTCAATAATAATTGTTTCAGGCAAGAACAGCCAATGGATGCTAGAACTGATAGGTAAAATTGCATAAGTAATGAGATAGCTAAATTTGTTAGATTTACTCTTTATAATGTATTAATCACAGAGATAAAATAGAAATTTTATGGTGGAGAAACCTGAAAGACACCATTTTAACCAACTGATCAATATTAACATCATTAATAATAATATAAATACTACCATGTTCCTCCTGATCTAAGGTACTGAGGAAGATACATCATTCAAAAATGAATATTTAAATCTAATGAAAAAAGATCAGATAAACTTAATTTTAAAAAATTCTATAAAAATAAATGGCCTGTACCCTTCAAAAAATGTCAAGGTCATGAAAAAAAAAAAAAACTATTCCAGATTAAAGACAAATAGACTTGACAACCAAATGCAATAGGTAACCCTGGGTTAGATTCTAAAGAAAATTTTTTTTGCCTTTTGATTGTCATTAATAGACTAATTGGCAGAATTTAAAGTCTATTAATTAAATAATCAATGTTAAGTTTCTGATTTTGATATTCATACTTTGGATATGTTAGAAAATCCTTTGTTTTTAAAAAATACAGGACACACTGAAGAATTTACATGCTGAGAATATCCTGCAATAAACAAACAGTTCCAACAAATACTAATGTAGAATGATATAAAAGGAAAAGATCCTGGGATAAGGATGAAGATACATAAGAACTTCACAAACTATATTTGCAATGGTTCTGTAAGTCTTATTTCAAACTAAAAACTTAAAAGTACAATAACAATATAAAAGAAAGATTTAATATAGTTTCTTCCCTAAAATAACTAAAACTTACCAGATTACATACCTGAGGTATGGGATGCTACCCCTCAGAATTCAAAGTTACTATGAATATACTTCCTACTGTAGTCTGAACATGTTGACTTCATATTCAAGTCCACATGAAATCTGACCACAATCTAGATTACCAAACATTTTTTCCCAAATCTTCTGTCTTGTTCCCTAAATTCCAGCCAAACTAATATGACAGTACTTTTTTCTTTGGTTAATGCTGCTAACTCCAACTAGAAGCCCTTTAGTTACAGAACTCTGAACTGTGCTCAAAACTAACTCCCAACTCTGAATCATGCTCAAAACCAACTTTACTTCATAAACAAGATATAGTCTCACTTTTTTATAAACATTTAAATTGCCCACATAATATTGATCATTTTCTTAATCACAATTAAGTACTCACAGTTACTTATCTCCCCCAAAGAATTTGTTGCACTACAGGAGCTGGTACAATCCCTATGACAATAAGCATGCTGATAATAACATTAGTAGCAATCGTAATAAGAAAATACCTGGCATTTTCTAAGTGCTTACCACATGCCACATACTGTATTAAGTACTTTACAATAAGTGTTACAACAATCTTGAGATAGGTACCATTCTTACTACCATTTTTCAAAGAAGAAAAAAGGAACTGAGGGGAGATAAGAAACTTATATAATATCAGGTAGTAAGAGATGGAGTAAACATGTAAATCCACATGTAACCAAATCCAAAGCCCATTTTTGTTCCATATATTCTACTGTTCATTTATTTATTTCTATTATGGATTAAACATTTCTGCCCCTTCACAGCTCACACACTAGTCTTAACTCCCTGTGAGACAGTATTAGAAAGTGGGGCCTATGGAAGTAATTAGGTCATGAGAGTGGAGTTCTCATGAGTAGAATTAGTACCCTTCTAAGAAAGACGGGAAAGCTTGTCTCCTCTCTTCTCCACGATGTGAACACAAGGTGAAACCAGCCAGCAACACACCAGGAAAAGTACCTCACCAGATGCTGCATCTACAGGCAATCTAACCTTAGAAGTTCCAGCCTTCAGAACTATGGTAAATAAATTTTAGTTGGTTAAGCCACCCATCATATGATATTTCGTGACAGTAACCTGAAATGATTAAGAGTTTCCGTGACTGTCTTTTTTTTAAGGTTTTTTGAGACAGGATCTTGCTTTGTGATTCAGGCTGGCCCTGAGCTCAGCCTCAAACTCACATCACAGCAATCCTCCTGCCTCTGTCTCCCAAGTGCTGGGATTACAGGCGTGAGCCACCACGTCTGGCACTGTGGCATGTGGTACTGATTGCTGCTGGGCGTGAGTCTCCACACCCAGTATAGGTATGTGGTTACCGGGGATCGAACCCAGGCCCTTGCACTTGTAAGACAGGCGCCGGAACCACTGACCTATATCCCCGGCCCCTCCGTGACTGTCTTTATCCACTGATTGCTCTAGAACATGTGCATTCTCAAACACACACACACACACACACACACACACACACACACACACACACACACACTCTGTGTTTTACTTCAAAAGAAAAACACCTTGTAAGTGTAATTATATCTGTAATTATAAATTTCAGTAAACAAAATAGGCTATGTCTAGGTCTGTTTTGTTTTGCTTTGCATTATTTTTGTTTTGTCATCTCTATGTAGTTCAGGTTGTCCTTGAACTCAAATGTAGTTATGGCTGCCCTTGAACTTGTGGTGATCTTCCTCCCTTAGCCTCCCAAGTGGTGGGATTACAGGCATGTGCCACTATGCCAGCCTTCTCCAGATCTTTTCATGGATGTTAATTTTCTAATTTTTGAAGCAGAGCATCTCATAAAATGTTTAGATAAAATTTGAATGTTCATTACTTTAAAAAAAATATTTAATAAAAGCAATATGGTTAGAAACTACACATTCCATGACCTAAAAAAAGCTAATATATATGATTTCCATAGTTCATTTAAATCCTGCATTAAAACAATATACAGGTATCAAGAGATAAAAGAATAATATAAATAGAAATTTTACCATAAAAGAAATATGTATTATAATCTTTAAGTATTAATAGCCAGTGTTCTTTGAGATGATGGTAAAATTAGCATTCATTACTTTGTGATGCTTTAAATTGGAAAAAAATTGGAGTATAATTTCTAAATGTATTGCAAAGCCATAAAAATATACCTTCTCATGCAGTAGTCCTACTTTCTGTAATTTATATCAATGAAATAATTCAAAAGAGAAGAAAATATATAATTGAGAATGTTGATTACACTATCATACTTTTAATGTGACAAAATTGAAAAAAATCTAATTATCTTTGAATAGAGGTCTAGTTATGAAAATCATTATAGAGTTATTGAACATAATATTCTGAATCCATTAGAAATCCAATTTAAAAACTTTAATAATGTGAGGAGATGTTCATGATATATAAAGAGCTAAACTAAAAAGCAAGATTTAACAATTCTGGGTATCATTTAGAACTCCAAAAATATTTGCTTGGTAGCTCAAATTTAACTTTATGTCACTGGATTTGGTTGTAAATGGGGCAGAGTGTTTTCTTTATTATTAAATACTGCTTTCTAGGAAATTTTCACAAACATAATCACAGTCAGTTTGTAGAGGACTGACCTGATCAGCATAACACTCAACCAGGTAAACAGTCTAAAAATGATTCTTGCATTTTTATAACTGAATATCTACTCAGTCAAGACAGAAAGCTAATCTAAAAAGAAAAGAAAAGAGAAACTTATTTTTAGTTCAGAATCACTAGCCTTAAATTTTTAATTTCTAGAAGTTAAACATGCAAAGATATCCAATTCTATTGGTTTAAATATGCAAAATCCAGTAATTACATGATTCTTTTCCTCTTAGATTTTTATCCATACAATTGTCCTTTCTTATTTAATAAAAGAATCACTGCATCTGCACCAAATTTGCAGGCTGTCTTAAAAAAGTGGCACATTTTAATTCTATAATATAGATTAATTTATTGTCTCAATAACATGCATGAGCACTACTCTAGGCACTGTGACAGACACAAGGCACCAGAGGTACAAAGAATAAACATAGTTTTTATTCTCTTAGTACTCATTCTAAGAGTAAGTGAAAAATGTGTAAAAAGTATTATCAATTGAGATAAATCTATATCAGAAATTACTTTTAATATGTTGAGACAATAATTTAGTGAAGTATTAATTCTACCTTGGATAATCAAGAATGTTTCACTTGAAATGGATATTTGAAGCACAGACGGTTTTTTCATTATATGGTGAATTTCTGCCTGACTCTTTTCTCTGACAAACTATCATTGATGTCTATCATGTTCAGAATTGGTCCTATATGCAGAGGTATTGATTATGTATTCCTACTTCCTAGTACTTGTTATAAAGACAAATAAATGACAGTTTTATTTAAATTTTGTAAGAAGATTACATGATAGATTTTGAGTGTTATTACAGAAGTAAAAGCATTAATTATTTCAGTTTATATAGCAAGATGACTCTGTAAAGGTAGTTATTTACCAGGTACTTACTATATGCTCAAAATCATTGTTAAAATTAAGGATAAGAAACACATGAAATATTATCCTTGCCTAACTAGTACAGAGTACAAATATATACTACAAGAAAAGCCACATTTATTTATTAATTTCCTCACATAATGTTTAAAATATTTTTAGAGTGAAATAAATCCAGTTTACTTTTTAAAACTAGTACCAATATATTTTGCCTTTTTTATAGTGGAACATAAGTTAATTTAGAACAAACAGAAGAAATTTAATGAAAATTAAAAGGAAAGAAAATTAAAGTGAAGCAAATTAAAGTACAAAATAAGTAGCACCCCTTGTCCATAACTATAATGAGTATTTTTATATTCTCACTCAAACTATTTTTTAAAAATACACAAACATACAGAGCTAGGACTTTTGTGTAATATATATATTTTTTTTACTTAATTGATGTTCTTGTCTTTCTTTTCTATAAGACTATATTATCTGAATATTTTTTGTGACTGAGATCTTTATTGAAATAATTGTGTTCAGATGTGGTTATAAGAAATCACTGGAATGTGGTAAAATTTATACAATTTTCCTGAGAGGTAACATTTTATAAAATGACAGTACAATATCACAGCCAGAATTAATATTGATACTACTCAGTGATCCTATGCAGATTTTCCTTTTACTTGTGCTTTATATGTATATGTAAGACAATTCAGTATTAGAAAATTTTATTCCACTGTACCCATCACCATAGTCAAGATACTTAACATCTGAATCAACACAAAGATCCTTCTTGTCCTTTTATATCCTTATCTATCTCACTAAACCCTGCTTTCATTCCTAATTTCTGACAAACAATAATCTGTCCTATGTCTAAAATTTAGTTTTCTAAAAATACTCTGCAGATGGAATCAATGTAGCTTTCCATTGTCAGCCTTTTCATTTAGCATAATTCTATAGAGATATATCCAAGTTATTATGTACTTCAATAGTTTATTTTATTAAAAATTCTGAGTAATTTACCCTGGTACGATGGTACCACAGACTGTTTAACAGTTCCTCTATTGAAAGACAACTGGGCTGATTTGAAATTTTAGCAATTAAAAATAAACTGCTGCGAACATTTACATATAGTATGTTGTGTGACCATATGGTAATAGCATGTTTAATTTTATTACAAAATGTTAAGCCTTATCCCACAACAGCTGTGCCATTTTACATTCCCAGCAGCAAAATATGAGTGGCGTAAAATCCAGTTTTGAATTCTGAATATGCCACATGTTAACTGACTATATGAACATCAGGCAAGTTACTTTATTGTTTTAAGCTTTTATTTCCTGTTAACCTAAAAGCCATAATTTCTCAAAGATACTTCTTGGACTAAAGGAGATAATATGCATGAAACAACAAGTCAATAAGATCCACAGAGTAAGAGTTAAGAAGACAGATCGCATGACAGGGAGTCTCTTTATGAATAAATGCTTAAAGAAACTGAATGGAGACAAGCAGAGAGGGCTAGATATTAGAAGAAAGGAGAATAAGAATGAAAAGTTAGTGCCCCTCTTCTCAGTAAGGTTGTAAGTGATAGTAAAGGCATTTTATTTGAAGAAGCAAAAAACATACAGTTGCTCTGAAATAAGACTTACTGGACAGGAATTCTACTACTCTCTGTTACTGTATGACTTAAATCATTATCTCTCTATATTTTTATACATATTTCTATAAAATTATGGCACTCGAAGATTTTAATAATTATTAAAAGTATTTTTTAAAAACGGATTTAGAGTCACTCCTGCCACAAAATAACTGTTAGGAAATGTTATTTTTCAATGTATTTTTCCCTCTTCAATTGGGTAAAACATAACAACTGATGCATCTTTCTTTTTCAATACATAAATAATAAAACTTTATGGGCCGGGGAGTTAGCTCAGTGGTTCCGGCGCCTGTCTTGCAAGCGCAAGGACCCGGGTTCGATCCCCGGTATCCACATACCATACTGGGCATGGAGACTCACGCCTAGCAGCAACCAGTACCACATACCATAGTGCCAGGCGTGGTGGCTCACGCCTGTAATCCCAGCATTTGGGAGGCAGAGGCAGGAGGATTGCTGTGATGTGAGTTTGAGGCTGAGCTCAGGGCCAGCCTGAACCACAAAGTGAGACCCTGTCTCAAAAAAATAACCTGAAAAAAAAAAAAAAGAATAAAACTTTATTATGACTGTGATAAGGACCAAACAAGATAACATAGGGTGCCTGGTACATAGCAAATGTGGAATAAATGCTACCTCCTTTCCCCTCCTAATCACCAGTTATTTTACTACACCATAACACAAGCATTTTCCTCCTTTGTCCCACCAGCCAGGCTGTTTCCTGTCACTTTCCTAAAAATATGCCTTTGTGCAAGCTGTTTAACTTTCTGTACAAAGTTTAGAGTGCAGACACTTTATAACAAACTATACTTTAATGGCCTACATTTATGCTCAATTTCTGGTTATAGGCTGTGATACAAAATTGAGTTCTAAAAACATGGATTTCTGAATCATAGGAAAGTTATTATAATGATAGTAATTCTTTCTTTTCCAGTGAAATAAATTAAGTAAACATAATGATATTCTCAGCTTGTCTAACAGTATTAAAGAAAAAGAATGAGGCTCTTTATAATGCCTATAAAAGCATGCCAGATGGAACAGTGACTATGAAATACCAGGTCTGGGGAGCCCGATAAAGTGTGTAAGTCTAGTCTCAAAGCTAGGAAGACCCCTCTGAGAAGCACAGTGGCACCCTGTTGTGTGCATTTGACATAACTCTTCATGTAGGCATATTCTGGCATCTCCTAAAGGCAAACAACTACGTTTTTGGTTTTTATGAATATTGGCTAATTTGAGTTAAAACAAACACATCATCTCTTACTGTCAACTTTCAGGCTGGGAAAAAGATGCGGTGGGAAAGAGACATAGGGTCAGAAATTAGGTGAAATTCGGGCCGGGGAGTTAGCTCAGTGGTTCCAGCGCCTGTCTTGCAAGCGCAAGGGCCAGGGTTCGATTCCCCGGTAACCACATAACAATACTGGGTGTGGAGACCCACACCCAGCAGCAACCAGTACCACATACCACAGTGCTGGGCATGGTGGCTCACGCCTGTAATCCCAGCACTCGGGAGGCAGAGGCAGGAGGATTGCTGTGATGTGAGTTTGAGGCTGAGCTCAGGGCCAGCCTGAACCACAAAGCAAGACCCTGTCTCCAAAAACCTAAAAAAAAAAAAAAAAAAAAAAAAAAAAAAAAAAAAAAAAAAAAAAAAAGAAATTAGGTGAAATTCTGATTGGCTTCAAGTAGACATAGAACGAGTGAATGGACAGAGATGGAATAAATTTCAGTGATAAAAGAGATTAAGAGATGAAGTGATACACTAACAGAATGATGAGATTTGGATAGCGAAATGGCTAGTAAACAGGTTACAGTGAGAGGGAACCATATGTTCCCTCCCTTAGTACTACAGTTCAGATCTAAAGAATGCCCCCAAAGCCTCACGTGCCCACTGACAGGTTTTCTGGTCATTCATGGGCACAGAACAGTGGATTTGCAGTTAACAGGCACGGTCTGGTTGGAAGAAGCGGGTCACTATAATGAGGCCTGGACAGGTCTATCTCCCTTCTGGATTCTTCTCTCCTCTCTCTGCCTCACTTCTTTGTTGGGAGCCACACCTCAGGAGCTTAACCATTCTCTTTAAAGAAATCAGGAGATCTGTAATGTACTCTGCAGTTGTTGTCCTGATTGGCTTTAATTAAACACAGAGACAGTTTGGTCTTTGAGAAAGTGAGCTCAACGACATGTGTCACTGAAAAATGTTCTATGACTAACAAAATAGTTGAAAAGGAACGCCATGTTGGCAAAACAGATTCTCTGTGCCGTAACCTGTGAGATAACCTAGAAATAAATAAGTAACATGACACAACACTCTGTCATTCTGATAACTTAGTGACTATGTTAAAACAAATGACACATAGCTCATAGTTGGGTTAAAGTTTCAAGGAAACACTAACCAAGATAGGGTATAGAAAGAATTTTGGGGGAACTGAGAAAATGCTTGTTTAAGATTGTTGTGCTTGCTCATATCCTGTGATTATTGTTAACCTTCCCACGTGGTTGATGTAATCCTTTAACAGATCTAGTTTTCAGTGTATAAAAACAGCCTGAGAAATAAACGCAGTGCTCACTCGGCATTGGCCAATGAGTCCTTCCACAGGCCCACTTTCCTATAGTCTTTATCTCTTTCTACATCTTAACCCCTCCGGCACCAGGAGCCTGTTGCTCTGCCCAGCTGGTTCCCAACACCTTTTCCATGCCCTAAGCAGTTTCTCTGCCATGCTGTCTGGCCTTGGAGCCAGTCAACTATGGGATGAAGCCTCTATCAACTGTAAGTCTAAACAAATCCTTCCTCATTTAAGAAGTGGACATCAGGTATGCTATCTCAACAATGAGACAGAACACTTACACAGCTCAGAAGGGCTACCTGTCATTGTAACACTCATATCCTCTAAATGTTTCTTATATCTTGAATAGTATAAATCCATTTATACTGGTCATTTATAGGTACTTAAAATTTTTTTTAAAACTATTGCTTAGTAATGGATTTTTTCATCTTCATTTGAAAATCTAAATGATAAAATTGCCTGGATAATGAAGTCACAGAGATATAGAGCACAATAAGCACAATGGAGTCAAAGAAGGAAGGTGTGTATCTGGAGGAGGATGACACAAGTCATCATGGAAGAAGCAGTACTTCCAACTGACTGGCATAACGAACTCTACCCTTGTCTCTAGGCCTAAGCAGCTTCCCTAGCCACTCAATAGGAGCAACTTTCATAAAGTCTATAAATTAGGGGGAAGTCAATAAATATTTTAAGTCTCTATTTATTAAAACTTTCTGTGTCATGTCAGACTATTAACTTTCATTCTTGTGACTTGCTTTTACACTTTATCTCCCCTCCTCCTGTTGTAAGAGTCTACATAATGCTCCTTGGAATCTCCTTTTCCTAGAATAACTCTTAAAATTCCTAGCATTTATATGCTTAATCCTGTTCTAGCCTCAACTCTAGAGACTCATTATTCTCTGTCTCTGTATCCAACAGCTCTTGCCAGGTTATGCTGCAGCAACATACAGAAACAAAATCTCAAGGCTTTATAACAAAGTCATGTTACTCATTCATCTATTTTATCTTCTGTAGATTCACACTGAGCTCATCTCTGCATACTCTCTGCCAAAGGAGCAGCCTCTGTCTGAAACCTGCTACTCTTGTGACTGGGGAAAAAGAAGCACATCACAAGATTTATTTAAAACTTTACAAATGAAACAAAATATAACAATTAATTAGGAAAGAAAACTAAAATTTGTTGGGAGCCACGGACAATTTACTCGGACTTAAGATTTACTTACTGGGGCCAGGGATATAGCTCAGTGGTTCTGGCGCCTGTCTTACAAGCACAAGGGCCCGGGTTTGATCCTCCAGTAACCACATAACAATACTGGGTGTGGAGACTCACGCCCAGCAGCAAATCAGGACCACATACCACAGTGCCTGGCGTGGTGGCTCATGCCTGTAATCCCAGCACTCAGGAGG
>PVIR01037208.1:0-15287 GCA_004026965.1 Petromus typicus | reverse complement strand
GAAGCAGCTGAGAAAACGGAAATAACTGAGCCTGTGTGTGTGTGTGGGGGAGGGTGCACGCGCATGCACGTGCACAAATCTGTCTCCGTGCATCTGTGTGTTTCCCTGGAAATGCAATTTGAAAGAAAGTCCCCAGGAGGGGACATTGGCCTTGAACAACTAAGAGAGGAGGAAGCCCTTAAGATTTACTGTGCACAGGAAAGAGAGGGGTTAGAGCCAGTGAGAAGGAAGATTTGTGCTGCTGAGATTCTAAAATAATACAGTCTTTCAGTTGGAAAGAAAGCTGAGAGTTTCTTTTTTCACCCCTGCAGGAACAAAAATGGGAGTGGCTCTTTGTAATAGCCACAAACTATATTTTTCTACTACACAAATTTTGTTCCTTGTGATCCAAAATCTAGACTCCTTCATAAAAGACAGAACAGAACAAGGCAGAGCAGTAGAGTTAAAATGGCTGGACAGGGCAACTGAGATTCACGATTCTTCCTCAAATGATTTATACAGTAAATTCATGAGTCCTTTAAAAGCTGAGCAATAAAGAGAACATTACAGTTTCCTTTGTTTTGATGAGTCAACACATGTTCTTTCTGGAAATGTTCTACTCAGCTCGATTTTTCTTTTATTTCAGTACACTTCCACGAAAGTCATTAATCACAAACTTGTTGCTGTGGAACCAGAGTATTTTGGATAAGATTTCAATTCTGGGGAAGATACTGGATAGCAAACTCCTGCAGATAGTCGGATGAATTCTGGAAGTGGACCGTGTTGTCTCATGTCCTTAACACAGTGGCATCTCAAAAAAAGCAGAGCAGCACTTTTTACTGGAGCTTTTAAATATAATGGACATTTCTTTCCCTCACAACCATGTTTAAACTACAGAGGCAGCCAAGTAGACATTCTCAGAGGCAAAGTTTATAAACTAGACAAGACTGATGAATCAGTTTGAGTGTTGGACACTTCCCCACTGTGCTTTTAAGTCTGACCTCACATAGCTTGGAAATATTTAACATAATCTCTAGTCTCTTAATACATTTTTTTCTTACACTTCCCTGAGGTGGAGGGAGCTAAGTGTTATAGTATCATTCTAAACAACTTTTCTTCTGAAGTTTCTCTTTTCTTAAGTACCGATGATTGAATCCAGGGCCTTTGGGTGGAGTTACATCCCTACTCCACCCACTTACTCTTCTGTTTTGAGATAGAGTATCATTAAGTCATGAAACTTCCCAGGCTGCGTTTAGACTTGAGATCCTCCTCCTTCTGCCTCCCAGAGTGCTGGGATTATGCCTGTGCTACCATGCCAAGTCCTTCTCACATAATCTCACAGTTTCCTATATAGAAAGACTACTCTGATCCTAACTCAAATGTCACTAATGATGAGTTGAAGTCTTTTTTACTCTTTGGCTCAGCAAGTATGGAATTCTGTTCATGTAACAGTTTTTTGATTCTCATGGGCCCCCCCCATATACATCCCGTCAGAATTCTGTTTCTTGTCTACAATATGTGATCCTGAACAGAATGTTTGTTACAGAAAAGAATATCTGAGTAATAGTCCAGAATTAAAAGTGGCTTTAGAAACCATCTAGTCTGACCCCATGGTGTAAAATGAAATATCTGTGACAGTATTATTGTGTCTGGTAGAATAGTTTCCACGCAGAACCTTGGGGTTTACACAGCATGGACACAGATAAGCACCGTGTAACTGGTTGAGTGAACAGCGTCATTTATCAGAGAAGAGTTCAAAGGAAAGCACTGTGGCTGCGTATCCTCACTGTTTACATTCTCTCCCCGGCCTATGCTGCCGAATGCCTTCAGTTTGATTTAGCTTCTCCTCTCTGTGTGCTCCTGGCTCTTTTCTCATCACTAACCAAATACTTCCTGATAAAGTGGGCTTCCTACAAGTAATGCTTTTGCTGTGCCAGGTTCACTTTAAGGCATTTGTGAAGAAAAATTAGTCGTGAATTGTGATGAGGGAAAATGCTGTAGCATATGGGTCTTCCCTTGCAGTCAGTCCCTAAGCACTGCCGAGTGCCCACACAGGAGTGCCAGAGGGTGACTGATTGTGGCAGAACCGAATGAACATATCTATTTTCACTGCTCAATTTCAGTAGCAGGAAGTACAGTACAACAGAAATTGGACTATATATAATCTTTCAGATGTAACCTATTCTATAAGCAGAAAATGCTTTTTTAAAAAATAAAAAATTAAGCATTTAAATGAAGATCTGTTCCAAAAACATGTGCTATTGATATCGAGAATATATTTTAATTTAAATATTTAATATTTTGCCCTTTAAACCAAATATCTCTGGATTGGGATTTCTTTTCACTTGTCACTCGATACCTTCTTTCATCTGTGAAGTAAAAAAAAGCTGCTAGTGTAGTTTTTTTTTCTTTTGGTACTAAGTAAGGATTGAACTCAGGACCTTGTGTTTGCAAGGCAGGCACGAAAACCACTGAGCTAAATCCCCAGTCTAGCATAGCTTTTTAATGTATCCTAGGCTAAAACTTCACCTCTTCTCAACAAAATGCTCATTTTGCTTATTCTACTCTGTCCAAAATTTGCAGAGGCTCTGATTTGAGCACATGTTGCTATTTCTTGAAGGCCTCTAGTTTTTGTGCAGTACTGGGTTTGAACAGGGTCTTTGAACTGGCTCATATCCTCAGCCATTTTCTTTCTTTCTTTTTAAATTTTGGGTCAGGGTCTAGCTGAATTGCTCACACTAAGCTAAAATTTAACAATACTCCTGTCTCAGCTTTCCAGAGGGCTTGGATTATGGGTATGTGTTGCTATACTCAGCTCTGGGGTGTCTTATTCAAACAGAGATTGCTGGTTGCCTCCAATAATGTGTAACAATAATGTCTAAGTTGGGAGGCTTGGAGTGGAGGGGAAAATTTGCATTTAAAAGTTCATAGGTGATACTAAAGCTTGTATCCATCCCCATTTTGCAAAATACTGCTTGGGATAAAACATCTTAAGAGATGGTAGCAGCAGGGTCTCAGGTGCTGGGAGTTCTGAAAGAGAGAAGTGGATGAATTCGATGAGGCTTAGGAAGCCTGTCAGCAGGACCCATCAGCGGTTTGATGGGAAGGAGGGTTCAGACGGGGTGGAAGTATGAATAAATGCGAAGGTGAGTGTAACCAAGGAAAAGCGCTGGGTGAGAGTATAAAACATGTTAGGAAATGTTCCCTTCCATTGTGGGAAAGTTAACACTTTGATGAATTTTAAGAATTGATGCCTAGCAGTGCCTAGCAGAAAGTAGGTTTTCAATAAATGACAGTTATTGTTGTGATTACTACCTTCCCTGAAAACTGAAGAGGCCATCCTGTGCCTGGCCTCAGCGAGGTAAACTCCCACCTACATTAGTCAGCATCCACATTCCTTGGCTCACAACTATTTCCTTGGGTGATCCAAGAGATAGGAACGCGGATACTTCCTATGTAAAAGGTACCTCGCTGGAGGAACCAGTGGGGAAGGAAAACAAAGGGGACAAGGAGGTTTGGTCCTAATTGTAGTGGTTCATGCCAGATCACAGATAACTTCATAACTGTGTGAAATGCAAAGAATTCTCCCATTTTAAAGATTAAGAAGTAATCTACCAGTATGTTACAGAAACTCCAGTAGAAATTCAAACCTCATTTCTTTCTTCACCACTTTGTGTTCATCCTGATTACTATGCAGTTGTGCATACTGCCAAACAAGAGACTGGCCACCTTTCTTTACAGCCAGCCTGATCCACATAGCATAGGCTGCAGCAGTACCCTAAAGTACCCTGGGACTTCCCTTAAGTGGCTTTTAAGCTTTTGTAAGGGCGAGCCACAGTGAAAACAACCTCTTCTTTTCAGTACTAGAGATTGAAATCTGGGAGTTAATACTGAGATATTGTCCCAGCCCCTTTCCATTTTAAAATTTTAAAAATTTGAGTCTGTCTATATTAAGTTGTCCAAGATGGGCTGACACTTGGGATCTTCCTGCCTCTGCCTCCTAGAGTGCTAGGATTACACATACATGCTACCAAGCCCCCCAAGAGCAACTTTTTACAAAGCAAGCCAGTATAATCTTGCTGTGTATGTATTTGTGTGGGTGTACACATTTATATGTGCTCTACACTTATATGTGCAACAGTATGATAGGACCTAATACCCAAGAAATGGTATTTACTAGGCATTTGCGTTATCGGTATTCTCAGCAAATGGATTCCAATCATTTCCTATTCATCTGTTATGCTGAGCATTTCTCAGGACCCACAACTGATTTCACGATTCCACCCCTCATGGAGAAGGGAAAGGGAAGAGAAGGCATTTGTACACCTCCCAGCAGTGGAATGTGTGTACTTGCACCTGCAGAGGTTGGAGGACAACACAGATCGAAGAACCTTTACGGTACTCAGTCCTTTAGCTGTGCTCATCTAGCCAGACAATCAGTCACATTCTCAGATCGTATTTCTTCATCTGTAAAGCAGGAATTTGACCACTGTCCTCCTCAAGGCCCTGATCCGCTTCCATGAGGCAGAAATCCCTGGTAACTGACCCTCCCAAGACTCCAGTTAGTGGGAGTGATGGTGATAGGAGGATGAAGGTGGCAGTGATTCTTTCATAAGGAAAAGGAAGCTGTTAAAAATTCCCTAATGGGGGGGCCGGGGAGTTAGCTCAGTGGTTCCGGCGCCTGTCTTGCAAGCGGAAGGGCCCGGGTTCGATTCCCCGGTAACCACATAACAATACTGGGTGTGGAGACCCCGCAACCAGTACCACATACCACAGTGCCGGGCGTGGTGGCTCACGCCTGTGGTCCCAGCACTCGGGAGGCAGAGGCAGGAGGATTGCTGTGATGTGAGTTTGAGGCTGAGCTCAGGGCCAGCCTGAACCACAAAAGCGAGACCCTGTCTCAAAAAACCTAAAAAAAAAAAAAAAAAAAAAAAATTCCCTAATGGGATTTTAGAAGAAAGGAGAAAAAACTCAATCTTAGGGGCAGTAATCAGTCTCACTGTCAGTTATCAAAGAGAAGCTGAAAAGTACCAACGCTGGTAAGTTCAGCCTCATTTTTAAAAATGATCAACAAAATTATTCACATTCTAGAAGTAGAAAAGTGACTATAGGCTGTACAGTTAACAAAATTTCACACTATAAGCACAAGCATTAACACACTCTCTCTCTCTCTTTTTTGATATTAGTTCCCCAACTATTTATTAGGGAGCATCAGGAAAAGAAGCTTGTTTCTGTAGTATCCAGGATGTAAAAGGAGCTTAAATAGCTAGGGTAGTCCAATATTTAGGGTATTCATTCTGCAAGTACCAAAATGATGGGTAAGGTGTGTGTGTGTTGTCCCTAAACTGAACCTATCTTTAGATGACTACAGAACACATCACCACCTCTGAGGAAATGGGTAGCAATTAGTAGGGCCTCGCCTCAGCGTGGACAGAGAAACCATAGCATCCAAAGGTCAAATGCTTTGCCCCAGGTCATCTGAGTCAAGAGGAAAATGCTCCTGATTGGTGCGGAGGAGTCAGCCCTTCTCCTGGCCCCAGCCCACTGCCCTGCTTGCATAATACCCTGAAGCATTTATGCACAAAACCGGCTAGGCCTGGGTGGAAGCCCCAGCGGACTCTACACATTTCTGAAGCTGAAAAAGCACCTCAAGACTCTTCAGGGCTGTTTAGTCTCTGTTCTTTCAATTTCCAGTGAAGTCAGCTGTAAAGGCTATTTACTTTGTGTTACCATGTACTTATATTCCTGTCTTTATAGAAATTCTTTTTTTTTTAAGAACGAGGGATGGTGGCGTATGGCCGTAACCCAGAGACTGAGGCTGGAGGATCGCTGTTAGTAGCCAACCAGGGGTAAACAGTGGGTTCAAGGCTGGCCTGGAATACACAGCCAGACCTTATCTGGAAAAAAAGCAACCAAACCAAACAAAAGAAAAAGGCAACGCACACACAAAAAGAAACATAGAATCTTCTGCTGGAAGTGCGGGTTGTCTCCCCGGGCACCACATCTGCTTTGTCTCCTCCTCAGCTCTTTAACCAGGGGCAGATTCCTTGTGGGTCCTTCACTGTTTCACAAAGTGACACGTTACCAAATCAAATGTGACAAGTATTGTGATCTCTCAGGGAAATTTCTCTCCCTGGGTTAAAAAGAATTCTGAAAGAAGACTAATCTCTACAGGGCTATTGAGCTCATAAAATGAGCCCATCGAGGGTCTTCCACTTGGAAATATTCACAGAGGGCCCAAGCCTGTGTAGCTTTAGCCCTTGGCTGCGTCCTTAATGTAAAGGAAGCCCGAGCCCGAGGGCGCCTGGCCCCATTGTAGGAAAGCCCTACAATGCACAGTGCTGGGGACGCTCGGGAGACGCAAAGCCTCGCTCCGAGCGGATCCAAACAATGGCTCGTGCCCAAGTGATCACATTTGTTTTCCAGCTAAGTCTTGGCTGACAAAGGCAGGGTTGTAGTTCCTTGGGTCGCTCGCCTTCTCCAGGGGCGAGGTGTGCATTGCGCCCACACAGACTCCTTGTGAAGCTTAAAAATTAACTTTCTGGACTTTCGGGGACCAAAACAGTGTTCCTGAATGGCGTGATTAGAAACTTGTGCGGGGGGGCCGAGGCCGCGGCGCGGCTGCTCTTTCAACAGGCGATTTGTTCCCCAGTGCATGGCTCATTTCCATGCAAAGGGCCGGACATCAGAGCACCTTTTGTTGCTAAACGCTTTCTTTAGCCTGGAGGGGAGAGTCATGTGGAGCTGGAAGAGCTCATTTTCAAGAGAGGGGTCTCTGGAGTAGCTCGCAAGTTCCCCAGGCGCAACCGTCCCCCTATCGGGCCTCGCTGGGACCGTCCTATCTGGAGGAGTCGCGTGCCGCGCCCGCCAGTCCCCCGCCCCAGGAAGCGACGCCCCTGCGCTGGGCTCTGTCGCCCTTTGCTCGGCGAGGTCCCCGCCTCGGCAGCAGTGGTGCAGACTTTGCTTCGGCTGCCCGGTGCCGCGCCGACCCGGCTGGGGAAAGTTTCTGGAGTTGTCAGCCGCGCCGCCCGCAGCCACTTCGAGTCCGGGCCGGGGCGGGCGAGGGGCCTCGGGATCGCCCGGGCATGCGGCGCGGGGGCGCGGCTCGGTGACGCCGCGGGCGGGGACGCGAGGACGCCGGGCCGAGCGAGCGCGGCGCGGAGCGCAAGGCGCGCGGACCGGCCATGGAGCAGGACGCGGGCGCTGGGGCCCCGGTGCAGGACCCGGAGCCGGACGCCACGCCGGACGCCGGCTCGTCCGAGGCCTTCTCCAGACTGTGGGCGGACGTGATGGGCATCCTGGTGAGTTACCTGTGGAGGAGGCGCGGGAAGCGGAGTTCGCTTCTTGTCACTCCCTGGGCGCGCTGGCTCACCCCAGGTGCCCCCGCTTGCTCCAGGCCTCAGCGGGTTAAGTACGCACTGGATGGGGGTTTCCCTAATTAAAAAATAACCAGCCACGTTTCACGTGCAGGATACTTTTTAATACAGTCTCGGGTCCTACTTGGTAGTTTAGTCTGGGACACCTGCTGAGGAGTTGGTGTAGAAAAGACGCGACTGAGTCCTTCCAAGGCTAGGTATGAACCCTGCCTGTAAATATTTGTCAAAGGACGTCTCACAGTTGGGTCTGAAAGAGGCTGATGGTCCTGATGTTGATCTTCTCACCGTTTGTTGTGTGCCTTGAGAAGAAAACAACCATTTCCTTACTGGCTTACTGGAACCGCCAGAATGTTTACTTACTGTTCGCAGTTATAGTCAATTTGTAGAATTAGAGGATCCTGTATTTGTTGTGTTACGTCTAAGACCCAAAACAATAGGATTTGTTTCGCTTAATCTGTACTGTCAAGTATTTTGAAATGTCCAGTGACCAAAACCGCCGGTGGGTTTGGCATGTTTCTGGAAAACAGCCCTTCCTCGTGGAGGATGAAGCGTTAACCTGCTCAGAGCTGAAAACCGTGAGGAGTTAGTGGATGTCTTCTTGGCGCCGCAGGAGTCAGGGCACCTAGAGTCACACAGGTGAGGTTACGGCAGTCAGACCCCTTCACCCACACAGCAAAAGACAACTGTAGCGCAAGCCTTGGAATTACTGGATGTGTAGGAAATTGGAAAAGATTCTAGATTGGCTTGGAAAATGCAGTATTTTCTTTTTCGAATGGGAGGAGACAGTTTTTAGAGAGTCTTCTTTGAGGATGACAAACTGTTCAGTTTCTAGTGGTGATTAAGCTCGAGGGTGTCCTGTGTCACATCCGTGCTCCCCAACTGGCTGTTGGCAGAGTTATTCAACGCTTTTGATCCTTGGGGTTTGTCTTTTGTTTACTTTTTGAGATAGGGTCTCACCTTTCTGAATGCTGAGTGCCACCACATCCATTTTCATCACCTGAAAATTGAGGCGATGAGGCTTAGCCAGATGGGTGTGTATCCAGTGCTCAGCATGCTGCCTATGTACAATAGATGCTCAATTAATGTAGTTGTTTTTATTTTTTCCCTGCACTTGGAATTGTGTATATATATATTTTTTCAAATAACCTTAGCTGAAGTCTCAGTTATTCCATTTCTAGGTGTTCATTCATTGGTATTTATGATCATTACTGTACAGAGAACCAGGAAAGTCGGTTTAAAATTTCTTTCTGTTCCTCTTATTCTCTGTGTTTAAAAACTATGTGACAAACTTTATGTTTACATACAGTATATGCTCTGTACATGTATTTATTGTAAGTCATCATATATTTTGAATTTAAAAGTTCTATGTTTTTGCATCTTCTAATTTTTCCTGGAGAAATAAGTTCCTAGAGTGAAATTCCAGAAAACCCAATGAACATTTTATAGGCAGAGCGATTGTCTTCATGCAGAGGTCATTCTCTGTAACTTTTCAGCTCCTGAAAATAGGGACTTGGTAGCACTGCACTGCCGCCCTTGTTAGGGTCCTGGTTGTGGCACTAGCTAAAATGAAAAGCTGGGCTGAGGGCTGTTTTGGGGAGGAGGGGTTGGCAGGTGGCACTTCCTGAGTATTGGCTTTCCCTTCCCTGGCAGATTCCAGCTCTGCTGGGTCAGTTGTAGCAGTGTTCTTTGGCTGAGTTGAAAGATGGGGTGGGGCCCTGGAAGCTCAAACCTGTTATTCAAAGGGCAGATGCAGGAGAAAAGAAAATATGTACTTCTTACTCAGCTACTAGTTCAGTGTGAGGCGTGCAAGAGCCAAGCGTGTCCCGGAACAGGTTCTGTCCATTCATGCCTCCCCAGTCTCTCAACAGCCTTGTTTTCCTTTGGAGTAACTTGGGCGTTGGGATTGCTCCTTGGTAAAATGCGGAGGAAGAAGACACAGCCTCCTTCCCTTGGTACGCTGGTATGAAGACACCAGGTGGAAAGGGTGGTCTCCTTTCTGTTACTAGAAAACCGTCCTACAGTTGTTCATAAAAACTGGAGCTTTGAGAGAGTATACCAAGATTCCAAAGTGATGGTTGACACTGTTTCCTTCATATTGTATTTAAAATGAGAGATTCTGCAGTCATTTGTCAGCCTGGACAGGGGAAGAGATTAGCCACTAGCTCACACCTGGTTAGTGACAGTATCAGAGCTGGCCTCAGTTCCCTGGCTCCCCCAACCCAGAGCCTGTAACGATATTCTGGGGTTAGTTCACTCTCTTGGGCCAACTCGGTGGAAATGGAACCACATCCAGGGGTGGAGGGTAGCTAGAGGCCTTCTACCTCTGCACACGTACTTGAGTGATTCAGGATATGCAGTGGCTGCTTTCTAAGATTCTGAGTATGAAGGTCAACCTCATAGCCTGGTAAGTCAGAGTGTTTTCGGTGAAAGACAATCCTTTTCTCTAAAAGTGTTAAGCACCAAGAGGCATTTGTCCCTCGGGGATTTTTCCTTTTTAACATTTGATACAGGGTATTGTGTCCAGGCTGGCTTCAAACTGATAGTCCTGCCGCAGCCTCCCTGATGTTGAAATTACAGGCATGTGGTACCATCCTCACAATCTGAGGGTTGCCCCAGTATGAAGGATCTCATGGCTATTTTGAGTCCACTGAAATACATTTTGTATTTGAATTAATTTTATTCATATATAGTTGAGCACCAAATAGTTACTATCAGATAATTTTTTAAAAAGTATCTAGAGAAGAAAAATATATAGTTTACAGCCTGTAAATATCTTAATAATATTAGCATAGACAAGTGCCAGTAAGTCCACAGCAAGAAGATGCAGAATGAAGAGAAAATAAATTTACAAAGATACTAGACAGTGAGTCCACAGAGGGCAGAATCGGTACCTTTTTTTTCTGAATTCAATGCCTGTGGCTTACTGGGTAAAGATAAGATGATGTTGTTGAATGAGAAAGGAAAAAGTATGTGCTTTAGTGCAGGAATCCCATCCAGACACCATTTAAAGCACACAGAACCACTGGGATGGGCGCCCTTGTGAGGATGTTGGAAGTTCTGGTCGGGCAGTTTCCTCACACTGACCAAAGTCCCGGCACTTGAAGTGGTGACGGTAGATTGCGAAATGTTTGTGAGCCCAGAGTGACTCAGCCATGGCAGGCTGGTGAAAATGGGCCATTCTCTTCACTAAACTCTGCAGCCTCTGGCTGGCCGGGGTTTGCAAAGCGAGTCACCTTTCCCTGTGACATGCTTAGATGTCTGCTGAAGAGTTCCAGATTAGCTAGACTCCTGTGGGATTTTAGTCTTATCTTCATTCTTTGATTGCAATCATTACATTCCTTTCTTTTTCTTTTTCCAAGGGGGAGGGAATTGTTTTTCAGAGTAGGAATTGCAGAAGGTTGTAATGTGAGTAGATATGGAAGATCATTTTTTAGGGTTGATGCTCCATGTGGCCCCATTGATGGTTCTTCAGCTTCCTCCTCTAGGATTTGAAGATTTACCGGCCCTTGTTAACTGGGAATGGAGTTGGAAGTGCCTGTTGCTGTTTCCAGGATCCTGCCAGAGGCACCTCCCCGCAAAGCTGAAATTTCCCCTGCCCCCAGCTCTGTTCTTACAGTTGACACTCATTTCCCGTTGTGCTTAGAAAATAGCCATTGTGTAGTAGACTGGCTCCAAACATTTTTAGTCTCAGTTCTTTGCAAACTAGGAAAAGCTGCATTGTAGGCTTCAGACCACAAATGTCATACTTAACCCATCTTGCTGCTTGCTCCAGTCCTAAAAGTAAACAAACTTAAAACCTGACCAACAGAAACAAACAACAACAATAACAAAAAATTAAAAAAAAATCCACCTCCTTTGTTAGACATGGTGTGGGGGAAGGGAGAGGTCAGGGAACTCCCAAGGGGGCTTTTAAAATGCTGACTCCTCTGAAAACAGTTAATGCCCATGACCTTTTCGGGAGGTGTCTTGAGTTAAACCTGTCAGTTAGTAACTTAATTAATTTTACAGAATTTGATCCCGCCCCAGTTTTACATATTCTGACTTCATCCCAATTTTATGTTCTCTTCAGCCAGCTGAAAGCCTTATGGCTTTTACAAATGGAGACATGGCAGGCTGAGGGCGGGGGAGGGCTGCAGGGTCCTTGGAAATGAGGCAGACACTTGTCTAGAGGGCAGTCGAAGCCCTGTGGAGGGTAATGAATTGATCAAGGTGACAGAGTAGGGCCAGATCCCCAGTGTCCCAATGTTTAGTTCTTTGCAAAGACAAAGTTACTGGCTTTCATAATGCTGGCTGAGGTCACTGGATCTCTTCCTGTCGCAGAACCCCCAGTACTAAAAGCACCTCAGGTTCCTCTTTCCTTTTATCGAATTTTTCTGTGTTTGGCTTTCGCCTCAGACCCTCAGGTTCTGAAGGAAGAAGGGAGCTGCGTGGGAAAGATAGTTAGTGCTTGAGAGTGTGGAGTCCCAGGACTATGCTGGCACTGCTATCTGTCATCTCTCTTGATCCTCTGGGTAAGTGTGCCCAGATGGTGTATTGCCTCTGTTTGACACTTGAGGAGTAAATATGTAGGCCTTCGATCATAAAGGTAGTGAACAGGGAAGCTGAGATCTGGGTTATATGTTATCTTCTCACAATTAACTTCCAGTTGCAATTTTGGGAGAGTACAGGGTCTCACTTTTGTAGTTCAGGCCGGCACTGAGCTCAACCCGGAACTCACAGCAGTGCTCCTGCCTCTGCCTCCCAAGTGCTGGGATTACATGTGTGAGCCTCCATGTGGTTTTTGGATTGCTCATGGATGTGAGTCTCCACCCCCAGCATTGTTGTATGTGGTTGCTGGTATCGAACCTGGGCCCTTGCACTTGCAAGGCAGGCGCCAGAACCACTGAACTAAATCACCAGCCCACTAGTTGCAGTTTTTAATGCAGTTTTATGCTTTAGTTGTTCACGTATCTAACCAGACATTTGGTGGAGATCAGTTTTATTTTGTTGTTCTTTAAGCTGCTTTCTTGTTTAAGCAATTGAATTTATTTGTTTGATGCAATAGTCCCCCTTTTACTTTAGGTTCTCTCTCTGATTTCAGTTACCTGTCAATGTTGGTCTGAAAATTCTAGAAATAAAGAGTGCCTGTGTTTTTAATTGTAAGCCCTTACGTTTGAAGTAGCCCTTTGTCTAGGGTATTCACGCTGTATATGCTACTCACCTGCTAGTCACTAGTAGTCACCCTGGTTATGAGATCTGTTGTCACTGCCTATGTTCATTCACTCTTAATTTACTTAATAACTCCAAGTACAGGAGTAATGATGCTGGCAATTCGGATAAGCCAAGGAGAGGCCATGAAGTGCTTCCTTTGAGTGAGAAGGTGAAAATGTAAACCTAATAAGGAAGGAAAAAAGTTGTATACTGAGGTTGCCAAGATCCACACTATAATATTTTAAAAGCCATTACATTCACATAACTTTTATTATGGCATATTGTTGTATTTGTTCTAACATGTTGTTAGTTATTATTAACCTCTTACTGTGTTTAAATTTATAAAACAAACCTTATCACAACTGTGTATATGGAAAAACTTGAGTATATTCAGACTTTAGTATGCTGTAGTTGTAAGTACCTCTGGGGGACTTGGAACACACCCCTGCTGAGGAGGAGGACTACTGTGCAGGTCCTTGGCTGGTGAAGAGGCAGAGTTTAGCAAGGAAAAACCTCTGTGGATCCACCTCCCACACTGACCCAAACCTTTGGATCTGGACCCTGGAGGATCTGGAGTTTCCAAAGAAGCTTCTCAGAGTAGGCATGGGGAAGACAGCAGAGAGAGAAGAGGAAAGACCTTCTCCGTGGAGGAGTGGGACAGTGGTGGGCAGATGCAGATCTGTGAAGTAGCCCAGGTCTGGGAGCTCACAGGCTGCAAGGTGGCATCCTTGAGGATCATTCATGGGCCGTGGTGGCTCAGACATGGAGCGCTTACTGAGTATGCGTGGGGCGCTGGGTTACTCCTACTGGAGAGAAAGAGCGAGAAGGAAAGAAAGGAGAAATGACTTCTGGGAATATGGTGAGTTGGCATTGACTTTGGAAGGAGGAGACTATGCTAGAGATCCAGACAGAGATGATAAATCCCAGATTACATGTTTGTACACCGCATCATTATCTCTCCTCTGGCTTCCTTGGAGCCGACATTTTTACTTGGTACCTAAAGTAATTAACGGATTGCTCCTTGCTAATGTACACACAGGTTAGTGTAGTAGACTGTACCCTGTAAATCTCATCATTTAAAAATAAAAAAATTAAAACAGTCCTCCATGGTTACTTTTTTGGGGGGGGAACAGGGTCTCACTTTGTAGTTCAGGCTGGTCCTGAGCTCACTATGTAGCCCAGGCAATCCTCAAACTCACAGCAATCCTCCTGCCTCAGCCTCCTGAGTGCTGGGATTAGAGGCATAAACTATTATGCCTGATATTGTGGTACTGATTACAGGTGGGTGTGAGTCACTACATCCAGCATTGTGGTATGTGGTTCCCGGGAACTGAACCACTGATCTAAATCCCGGCCCTCTACTTTTTTCTTTTTTGCTCGGGTACTGGGAATTGGGCCCAGGATCTTGTGTAGGCTAGATTAGCATTATAGCACATTAAGCATTCTACCACCCAATGTGTTTTCTTGAGTGAGGGGGTTTAAAACAGGAAGTCCATATAGTGCTGACTGACCTTGAATTCACCTGATCCTCCTGCCTCAGCCTCAAGGGCTGGGATTATAGGTGTGTGTGTCCATACCCAGCCCTGTCTTTTAAAATTGTATTTTGAAACAACTCACTCAGTTCCGGCTGTTTTGTAATCTTTCTGCTTCAACCTCAAAAAAGAGTTGATATTGTAGACTCTTTACCACACCCGACTCAAAAGGATTATTTTTTTAGCTCTAGAATGAACTGATTTAATGAAATTATAGAGATGTTCTATGATTTTTTTTCTTTTTGGGGAAATGACCTCTCCGTGTATATCTGTTTATTTGTCTCTGTACTTTAGAATATTCCCTTAAAAAGTAATTAGTTCTTGGGCTGGGGATATAGCTCAGTGGTTCCGGCGCCTGTCTTGCAAGCGCAAGGACCCGGGTTCAATCCCCGGTAACCACATAACAATACTGGGCGTGGAGACTCACCCCAGCGGCAACCAGTACCGCATACCACAGTGCCGGGCGTGGTGGCTCACGCCTGTAATCCCAGCACTCGGGAGGCAGAGGCAGGAGGATTGCTGTGATGTGAGTTTGAGGCTGAGCTCAGGGCCAGCCTGAACCACAAAGCGAGACCCTGTCTCAAAAAAACCTTAAAAAAAAAAAAAGTAATTAGTTCTTATAACTGTGTGCACCAGGCTATAGCTAACTGATCTTTAAATACAACTTTTTAAAGGTAATTCTAGAACTCAGTGAAATAATGGCAAGTATTCCATAAGGCAAATTAATTGACCAAGAAGCTTGCAGATCATTTTCACAATGGCTGTAAAAGGAAAACCTGGAAGTTTATTTTTATCTACTGTAGCCCTCCCTTCCTTTACTTTGGTGCTGGGGAGAGAACCAGGAGGACTTGGTGGTTGTGATGCCAGCGCTGTGCCCTGTGGGCATCTCCATCTCCAGCCGAGTGTGTTCTTTTCAGAGGTGCATTGGCGCTCTGTGTGTCCGCCTCAGACTGAACCATGATAACCACGTTGGGTCTATGATAAGTCCTCCAGTCTGCAGTTCAGTGAAACAGTAGAAATGACACTGATCTCAAAAGAGTGATTTTTGCAGGGCTCCGGAGGGGGTAAGACTCAGAGTCTTGTGCAAACTAGGCAAGGAGTCTACTGCTGAGCTTTATCCCAGCTCTAAAAGATCAAATTTGAATGATGAAGTTGAGGCTCTTCTTAGAATGAGTTATACCATTCAGACCTGGAGTACAGGAGTGAGACT
>PVIR01037207.1:0-15333 GCA_004026965.1 Petromus typicus | reverse complement strand
GTCCCCGTCGCAGAGGGAGGACAGGGGCCGGGGGTTCAGGCCGGAGCGGGGGCCGAGCCCTGAGTCCCCGTCGCAGAGGGAGGACAGGGGCCGGGGGTTCAGGCCGGAGCGGGGGCCGAGCCCTGAGTCCCCGTCGCAGAGGGAGGACAGGGGCTGGGGGTTCAGGCCGGAGTGGGGGCCGAGCCCTGAGTCCCCGTCGCAGAGGGAGGACAGGGGCCGGGGGTTCAGGCCGGAGCGGGGGCCGAGCCCTGTGTCCCCGTTGCAGAGGTGGCTTCTACCCTGTAGCACAGGCCAGTCCCAATATCCCTAAGCAAGGCCCCAGGGAGGCCACGTGGAGGGCTCTGGCAGTCTCTGCAGCAGCAGAGAAGGCAGGAACAGCCTGGAAGGCTGGTAGGCAGAGGGTGTGCTGACGTGGCTGTGTCGGGACGGGGAATGCACTGCAAGCACCACAGGAAGGGTGGGTCTGTGCCTGGTGGGGACCTGCGCTTGGCTCCCCCGGGCCACTGGCTCAGCCTCCCTCGCTACACATGGGGACCCCGAGGTAGGTCCAGAGCAGCGCAGAGAGCCCATCCATCTGCCCTCCACCAGCCCTGCCCCAGGACTGGCAGAGTGGCCACAAGAAGGCTCCGGGTGTGGCTGGAGGGCGGCAGCACTCACCGTAGCCGGTGGTGGGCAGCCCCAGGTGCTTCATGCGGTTCTTGACCAGCTCGGAGAGCTCCTGGCGCTCGGAGCGCCGGCACAGGCTGAGCCGCTGCTGGCTGGCCCACTCGGCGGCGGCCGCGGGGGTCTTCCCTGTGGGCCGGGAGCCCTTGCGGCTCAGCTTCCGGGCCCACTGCAGGCTCTTGCGCCGCAGCAGGGGATGCTCGGCCGGGTCGCTGCTGCCAGTGTGGCGGCCGTGGGCACTGCCCCCGCCCGGCCCAGCCCGTGCGCCCCAGGGTCCCCTGGCCTCGCGCGTGTCCTCGCACTCTTCCACGTTCACCGACACCTGGGACTGGGTAGGCGGAGGCCGTGGGCAGGGGACTGGGGGAGCAGTGCGGGGTGACGGGGCGGGGGCTGAGCCAGGCCAGGGGCTCGAGTGCAGGGCCTAGAGCCTCCTCCCGAGCTCAGGCCACCTGCTATGGGCCTGCACAGAGATGAGGTCCCAGCCTGCCGCACGTCCGGAACTCGGTAAGCCCTGTGCCTCACTCTCCCCATTTGCGGTCTCTGTGCTGGCCCAGTGGGCCCTCCTGTCCCCCAACGGCAGCACCTCAGAGGGCCCAGGGCTGCTGCAAGTTTGAAGGGGACCCGACCGAGGGAACACATGCTAGTGGCACCTACAAAACTCCAGCTTGGTTTCCCCACCAGTACAGAAGGGGGACAGCGAGGGGCCCTGCTGGGCCGTGTCGTGGCTGGGCACCCAAGAGATCACGCTGCCCACTGGGATCCACATGCCGGGGGGGGGGCGCTTGGAGGGCGGGGCCCCCCAGGGGGGTGAGGACAGAATGGGGTGCTCACCTGGGCTCTGAGGTCCTGGGGCTGCACAGGAAACAGGGCCAGGCTCAGGTCTGGGTTGTAGCTCCGGCCCCCCAGGTCCTAGGCTCTTAGGGTCCTCCCCGCGCCAGCCCGACTGACAGCAGGTCCCCAGTGCCGCCATGCCCAGCTTGCCCAGCCACCCACCTCGGAGAAGACGTGGCACTCCGTCCTGTAGATGCCAATGGGGATCTCAGCACTGGAGGAGCAGAGCTTCTGGAAGAGGCGGCCGTAGGTGCGGATCCACAGGTCGTCCTCGGTGATCTTCATCTGCAAGGGCTGCAGCCGTCAGCCCCCGCCGCCTGGGACCAGGGCCAGCGCCCTGCCCACCCGGCCGCCCCAAAACTTACGGCACAGAGGTAGCCGGAGCCGGGTGTGGTGTCGAGGCCCAGCAGCAGTCGGGTGATGGTGATCATGTAGTCTTTCACGAAGGACTGCGGGGCACAGTGGTGCCAGTGACAGCCCACACACACCTGCCCGTGCACGGCTACCAGGTCCAGCCAGACAACGGCTGAGCACACTGGGCCAAAATGGGACCCGAACCCACGGCCCAACCCTGAGCCAGGGCAGCTGGGGAGGAGCAGGCCCAGCAGGAGCTCAGGAGCTCAGGTCCCACCCGCATCCGCACCCCACTCACCTGATAGAGCAGCGTGTCGAGCATGCTGATGCTGAACACACGCCCGGCGGCGAATGGCAGGCGGAACATGAAAGCCAGGTTGGAGCCATTCTCACGTTCTCGCTGCAGAAGAGGGGCCCTCAGACTCCGTGCCCAGTGTGCTGTACACACATATGTGCCAGCGGGCCGCAAGCCCGACATGCTCCCAGGAGGAACAATAACTCGGGGCCCCACAGGGAGCGACACTTCTCACCCCGTGCCCACACCCCCACGTAGCCAGCACCCTGAGGCTGGCTTTCTGGGAGGGGAGGCTGAGGATGGCCCCCGGGCCTCCCCTGGGCCAGGCCGGATTCCCACTGGCCGGACCCTAAACCCAGATTCTCAACCCAGAAGTTTCACCTTGACCCGCACTTCCTGAGCACACTGAGGTCACCAGGTGTGGGCAGAAGTGAGCTGGCACCCGTGCTTCCCACCCCCACGACACGCCCAGAGCTGGTGGACCCACTGGCAGATTCCTGGGCTGTCAAGAAGACACCACAGACCTAGTGGCTTAAAACGTGTTTTTGGGCTGATGCCCAGGTCAGGAGCCTTGTGCCCCCTCCAGGGGTGGGCAGCTCCCCGGGCATTTCCTGGGTGCCTCCACAGGCTGCAGCTGGGCCTCTTCCTGTCTTCCAAGCCACAGGCCGGCCCTTTCCCATCTCTGCCTTCCTCCTCCATGAGCCATGTTGACAGGCTGTGTGGCCAGCCTGGATCCTCCCCCATGCACAGCCCTTCCTGCCACAGAAGTGGGTACACAGTCCCAGGTCTGGCACTGGACAGCTTCTAGGCATTCCTTATGTGGTGGCACCCACGTGGGGCCCCCGTCAGCTCTGAGGCACGCAGCTCCAGCCACGGGAGCCACCCAGGGAGACCTTCTGCTCCAAAGGCGGGCATCGGGCACGGCAGGTGGTGTGCTGCGGACCGAGGAATCCCCATTGTTAAAACTGCTGTCTCCCTTTATCCAGAGGGCACGTACGGGTCTGAGAGGTGGGGCAAGGGAGCGCTCGAGCTCCAGGAGCAGCGGGGTCGGGCACGATGCCGATGAGCCGAGGGCGGCAGGCACGGGGGCCATGCGGCAGAGGGCAGGGTGGCCGCAGAGTGGAGCCACCTCCATGGTGCCGTGGCGCCCGTGCACACTCACTCGCTCCGTCAGCGCTGGGAATGGTCTCACGCTGCCCTCCGCAGCTTTGAGGCCGAGTGGCAGCCCCGCCCTCCCAGGCTCCGTCCCAGGGCTGCTCCATGCGACCCCTGCTGGAACGCAGCCGCAGGGGCTCAGGTAACAGACATCTTGTTTTACACTGTCTTCTCCAGCTTTTCAGTATTATTTGCTGTGGGATGTGCATTACCATAAATGTTCTTTTTTTTATTCGACTAAACCATCACATTTCTTGTAAAAGAGGATCTCATGCTGCCGGGGGATCTGTCTGCCACATCTGGGAGCCGGAAGGGCCTGGGGCCTCCATGTTCAGAAGACAAAGGCATCGTGCCTCCTGCAGGCATAGCACCCGCAGCACGGTGTGACCGTGAATCCTGCCACCTTGTCCCAGGCCTCTGCCTGAGGGGCCACCAAGGTTGCCTCGGATGGTGTCCCAGGACCCTTAGCCTCACAGAGCCCTGTGCAGATGGAGGAGCAGGCAGGCGGCACCCCAGGAAGGGGCTCGACTGGCTGACCTGGCAGAAGTGGTGACAGCTGGTGACACAGCTGGCAGGGCTGGGCTGTGTCTGGCAACCTCTCTTTCCAGGGTGCTTGAGCCGGCCTCGTCCCCAAGCAGGCGGTGCTGTCCGCATGCACACTGAGTCTGGCTCCATCTCCAGGTGCTAAGTGCCCTCCGCAGCCCCAGACAGAAACCAGGCGTGACTGAAGGGGCACAGCTGTGCTGTGTGACCTCATTCTGTGGCGTGAAGTCCGTGCCCGGCTTGGGAAGGGACAGTGTTCCCACATGGGCAGGGCAGGCAGGAGCCGCCCACCATCCGTCCACTTGGCTTCCTCTTGCTCCTCAAGCGCAGCCAGCAAGCACCCTGGACTCCCCGTGGGATCCGGGTCCGGCTGAGCAGAGCTCACGTCTGCCGTCTGTGCAGGTTCCAGCTGGATGAAGCCAGGTCCTGGGGTGAGCACGGTCCAGCGTTTGTCCCTTCTGTCTTCAAGAAGTCAGTCCCAACTCAGATGAGTGGCACTGGCAGGTCCTCCTTGACTGCCATGCAGGCCGTGGCACCACATCTGGGACTGTGCCCGTCCGGTGACCTCGGGCTTCTGCAGAGCAGCATGCCAGGTGGCTGCCAGCCAGAATGGCCCAGATATCTCACAGCAACTTGCCCCAGACCAGGCCTCCAGTTACCCTCTTGCTTGCCAGTCCCCGAGGGCAGCTGGTACTGTTACTGGCCTAGGGGGACACCATGCAACCCTATAAGGACCGCGTGCAGGAGGAGCCCCAACTGTGGTATCTCTGCCCCTGGCGGCCCTGACCTGGGCTCCATACCTGACCCTACATGGAGCCCTTGGGTGCAGAGAAGAGGGAGCTGGCACAGCTCTGTGGCACACTGACCTCAGGGTGACCAGTGCCCACTCTGTGCTCGTCCCTCCTCTTCCTAGGGAAGTTGGCAGAGACCAGAGGATGTGTTTGGTGCCCAGCAGGCTCGGAATCTAATGGTTCCTCTGAGGAGCCTCACGCTGACCAGACACGAGCAGGACAGCTGGCCTCGGCCTCGAGGAGGGCAGTGCATCCTGCTGTGGTTGGTGCCCATGTGCTCAGGGAGGCAGCCACCTGTGCCCGCGTCAGAGCCCTGCAGCTGCAGCCCGTGCCACCCTCCTACTCTCTAGCTCTGCTCACCTTTTCCAGCTTGGAGAGGGCCAGAGAGTAGCTGTCCTTGGCGCGGAACTGCATGAAGCGCATGTTGGAAGGGTGCGTGAGCTCCGTGGTGATGCTGAGGCTGGGGAACAGCCTGGGAGAGTCAGGGCCGGGAGGGTGAGTGTGGTCAGTGTGGGACTCGGGGCAGGGCCTACGGTCCCGTGTGGGTCAGGCTGGGTCCCGTGGCCACATGTGGGTCTTGTGCCGTGGTCACGTGTGGGTCAGGTTTGTTCCCTGGTCACGTGTGGGTCAGGTTGGGTCCCCTGGTCTTGTACCGTGGTCCTGTGTGGGTCAGGTTGGGTTCCGTGGTCACGTGTGGGTCAGGTTGGGTCCCCTGGTCTTGTACCGTGGTCCTGTGTGGGTCAGGTTGGGTTGCGTGGTCACGTGTGGGTCAGGTTGGGTTCCGTGGTCACGTGTGGGTCAGGTTGGTCCCCTGGTCACGTGTGGGTCAGGTTAGGTCCCCTGGTCTTGTACCGTGGTCACGTGTGGGTCAGGTTGGTCCCCTGGTCACGTGTGGGTCAGGTTGGTCCCGTGGTCACGTGTGGGTCAGGTTGGGTCCCGTGGTCATGGTAGGTCAGGTTGGTCCCCTGGTCACGTGTGGGTCAGGTCGGTCCCCTGGTCACGTGTGGGTCAGGTTGGGTCCCGTGGCCACATGTGGGTCTTGTGCTGTGGTCACGTGTGGGTCTCAGATTCAGTCCTGTGATCATGTGTGGGTCTTGTGGCATGTCCTGTGTCATATGTGGGCCTCAGAGCAGGTCCCAAGGAAACGTGGGCGCTCAAGCTGCACCGTGGACATGTGTGGGGTCTCGCAGCCCTCACCGGAACATGGTCTGCACATTGACGATGGTCTTGGCGTCGGCCATGTAGTCCTCCTCAGCACTCATGGTGCTCTCCTTGTCCACCACCACCAGGTTGTCGGCATAAATGATGCCGCACTGCAGCAGGCTGTCCAGGCTACGGCCAGGAGGACCACTGTGGGGACCTGGCCACTCACGCCCGAGACCAGCAGGTCCCCCCTCTCACCCAACCACCCTGCTGCCCACTCAGGAGACACGCGGCCTCGGCCTTACTTGTCCACGGAGCCCTCCATGTAATAGACCATGGGGAAGCAGCAGATGGCCTCCAGGAAGTGGTGGTCAGGCCTACAGGACAGCAGGCCAGGGTGGCACTTGCTCTGCAGCCCACCCTGCCCACGCCCCAGAGCAGCAGGGACCTGGGGCAGCCATCAGGGCAGTGGGCCGCGGTTTGCTCCCACCTGGGGAGCCAGGCCCAGCAAGGCACGCTGAGGTCAAAGAGCCACGCACAGACCTTGGCTCCAGCCTGTAGGTGCGTGACACGGGAGGAGCCACACAGCCCCACAGCAGGGACAGGAATAAACAGGATGTGGAGACCGAGGGGCAGGAGGAGCGGGAGCGCGAGCACCTGTTGTCCAGCAGCAGCACGATGGGGTTGAGCTCCCTGCGCGGCCGGTAGTAGGCCCGCAGCGGCACAATGAAGTTGTACAGCCCGTTGCCGGCCGTCTCCGCCGAGACGATGATGAGCTTGTTCTTGAATCCGTATGCCTTGGCGTCCTCATAACTATTGTGCTTGCAGCCCTGGGGGCAGAGCCGGCACGGCCACCTGTGCCACACTCCACCTGCCGGCAGCTCGGCCCGCCAAGTTTGCACACGCCTATAATCTCACAATTTGGGAGGATGAGGCAAGAGGATCACGCTGACTTTGAGCCCAGCCTGGGCTCCAGTGAGTCTAAAGCCAGCCTGGACTACATGGTGAGGCCCTATCTAGAAAAAAAAAATTAAAAACCCAAACAAAAAAAATAACCATGAAGGTCCAGACCACAGGCAAAGCAGGCCACACCATATGTCCCTCGGAAGGCACTGCCACCAGGGCCAGGGAGACCCGTCCACTGTGAGAACAGATATCAGGCCATGCCCTCCCGGTCCTGGGCACTGCTCTGCGGCCACCAGGGTGGTGCTCGCCCTCAGGGCACATGGACATATGTGGGGCGCAGCTCCAAGATGCTCTCAACAGTGCAGAGACACGTGCTAGGAGACGCGCGTGAGGTGGCACTTCCTGCAGCCGCTTTCCCGAGTTCAAAGTGGCATGAGACCAGTGTGTCACTAAAGGGGCGTGGGGCACAGCGCTCAGGCGGCCCTGCCTCACCTTGTCCAGGCGCAGGCAGCAGAACGGGGCCTTCACAGGCAGGAGGTGGCACAGGGTCGGGGAGCTGCCGATGTAGGGCGAGTTGGGTGGGTAACCCTTCACGTACCTGCCAGAGGATGGCCCTGAGCGCCACTCAGCACGTGACAGCGCAGCACCACCCCGCCCAGCGGGTCCGGGGCATCCCCTCTGCACCAGGGCACCGGTCAGCTGAGGTGGCGGCTCTGCCTGAGACCCTCACCTAGGGAGCGGCTCCAGGTGCTGGCCTGGGGGGCACCTACAGAGACCCAACCTGAGACCACACGTGACTGTGCCACCAGGCCAGGAGATGCTTCAAGGCCAGGGCTGGGCGGACTTGGCCCCAGGGCCTCTGCTGACTGCACGGGTTCCGGGATGGCTCAGGCCAAGTGGGGCACAAAAGGGACCCTCATTATTCCTCCCCACCCAGGACGGAGAGGGGCTGCCCTAGAACCCATAGCAATCAGCCCTTGGCGGGGCAGGGGTATTCTATGCTGGGGACCCTGCTTCCCATGTGCGTATCCCCACGTAAGCACAAACACACACACACACACACACACACACACACACACAGATCGACACAAGACTGGAGCCTGGTGACCCCTCAACCACCTTCCTGCTGTCCCAAGCACTCCCGGCCAGCAGGCCCTGGCCCCTCCCTGTCCACTTGTATTGGGCCAGCTGGTCTCCCAGCGGGCACCTGGACCTCCTCCTGATCCCCGCCATACAGAACAGGCCATATCGTAACACCATGCCACGCCACACCACATGGCCTGCTGAGGGGACCCTTCCCCGCCCGGTGTGGAGCCCCGGCCCACGTCCCCACTGTCAGAGCTGCTCAGCCAGCGGACACACCGTGACCTGTGGCTGAGCAGCTCTTGTCCCGTGGCCATGTGTGGACCGACTGGGCCTCACTGCCAGGAAGTGGCCACTGAGGGCGAGCTGTGGCCCTGAGCTGGATGTGTCTCCCCAGGGCCCTGCCCTGAGCCAGGTGGCCTGTGCCCTACGGTGCAGGGGGTGGCTGTGGAGCAGCCATGGGAAGGGGTGTGGGTGCGGAGGGCCTGGTCTGGGGCCGTGGCGATTCCCAGCCTTGCTCTGATCACAGCTCCAGGAGGGTGAGGTGCAGCCCAGTAGCCCCTCGGCACATAGCTCAGCTGGAAGGAGGCCAGGCGCAGAGCCCTGGAAGCACCCCCAGCCCGATGAGGGTCCCTGGTCCCCTCCCTGCTCCTGCCACCGCACACTCACTCCACTGCGGAGAGGCCCTCGTCCTCAGAGGGTGTGGCCTCATCCTCTGACTGGTCGCTCAGCAGATCACAGGGCAGCAGTGCCGAGCTGTCGGCCAGCTCCAGGACGGGCGCAATGCTGGGGCGCCGGCTGCCCGAGCCGTTCTCCGTAGGCAGCGTCAGCTTATTGCCCCCGCTGTCCTGCGCAGGCCGGCACTCTGCGTTCTGCAGGTCCATGGCCACCGTCCCTGGGGAGGCACGAGCTAGGCCAGGCTGTCCCCAGCCCACACGCAGCTCCTCTCCCCAGGGCGGTCCGACGTGGCACCCAGGCACACCGGCTCACCCATGGAAGCAATGATGCTGTGCACGGGCAGGCGCGAGGGGCCCGGGTACAGAGCCTGGCCCACGAGGCCGCGCTGCTTCTGCCTCTCCTCCTGCTTGAAGATGAAGGCAGAATTCTCCTCCTTGGTGATGTTGATGTAGAAGCAAGTGTCTGAGGGGGCCAGGGTATGGCGCGGGCCGGGGTTCAGCAGGATGCTCTTGTTGTCCTCACGCTTCAGCCCGATGAGGCACACGCCATACCTAGCATGGCAGAGCGGCCATGGCTCCTTGGCACCCTTGTGGAACTGGTATGACCCCAGCAGGTGGTGCAGTGAGCTGCCCGCTCCCGCCTGTGCCTCCATGGCCCTGCCCTGGCCAGGGCCCCCAGCAGCCCCTCCCTCACCCCACCTCACGCACTTCTTGTGGGCGTGGAAGGCTGCATAGGTGAAGCTCTTGCCCTCGTACTCGCGGAAGAACTTGCTGTCGCCCATGCGGATGTGATAGACTTCGTTGCCAGAGCAGCGCCCGTACATGCGCTGCCACTGCTCTGGGGACTCCTGTCCTTCCCTGCCGGTGGGCGGAGGGAGGGACAGTCACCACTGGTCCTGCCAGCAGCCCCTGCCTGCCTCTACGCCCCTCCTCCGAAAGCCCCGCACAGGTGGCGGCCACTCCCAGGGGGCCTGCCGGTCTCCCCAGGACGGCGGGCCAAGGCGGTGGGTTGGCAGGCGCAGGACACTCACTGGCCACGGGACGTGTGCACCAGCAGGGTGATGAGCGTGGAAGTGGCCGGGCAGACGCAGTTCAGGGCCAGCATGGCATACTTGCACTCCTCCTCACACACCACGTGGTCTGGGAGGGAGTCAAGGCCGCCGTGTGTGTGCTGGCCCCTCCCACCTGGCCCCGCCTGTGTGCCCGCAAGCCCCGCCCCGCCCCTCAGCTCCAGGCCTCTTGGGGACCTGGACCCTCATGTCTGGTTCCAGGTGTCTCCACAACTTCCTGGTGGTCCCCAGCTCTACCCAGAGCTCCAGGATGGCCTGGCCCCACTCACTGTCCCCTGGTGCCCAGACCAGGCCCTGCCCATAGCGGTGCCCGCCACACTGCTGTGCTGGTGCCCACCTGCCCAGAGGCGGTGCAGATGGACAGCCGCTGCCCCACCCTCCTGCCTGCTGGCCGGGCGCACCTGCGAACTTGACATGGAACTTGTTCTCAGGCTTGAGGATCTGCACATAGAGGGGGCAGTTGGGGGCGAAGTCCTTCACAGCCCAGGCCCGCAGGATGGTCTGGTGGTCCTGGGGAGGCAACCGTGTCAGTGGGCGGCAGCGCAGGCCGTGGTCCACCCCACCACGGGCTCACATACCGCGGCTGTGCGGTCCACCTCGTTCCTGCTGCTGAGGATGAAGCAGGCCTCCCCATTGTCCATCCTGCAGGCAGCGGCTGCTCAGCGTGGCCGGGCCAGAGGCAGAGGCAAGGGGGGCCTGGCCCTCCACCCGCCCTGCCTCGCCAGGCATGTTCTGTGCAGCCAGGCTGCCAGTGCACCCTCGGGAGGGCAAAGCCTGGTCACTGAGTGAGGCACACAGCTGGCAGCAGGGGTTGTGGGTGCACTGATCACCCTCGGCTCTTGGGGGCTGGGCTGGGAGTCAAGGCTGCAATGTTACTGAGGCCCTGCCTCACTGTGCCAAGCCCCTGGGCCCTGGCTGGCTGGTCTCGCCACGGACACTGTGCAGCTGCCAGGTACTGTTCCACAAAGCCTGCCAACCTGAGGCTCAGCTGGTCACAGGAGGCTGTGGACAGAGTCTGTCCTTCCCCTCCCTGCCTAGCTACACTGTGGCTAGAACCTGGGTGACTAATACTGCCCCCGCGCCACCCAGCCCCACTGTAACCCACATGAGCTTAGGCAGCCCCCTGCCCAGCTGGGCACCACTGCCTCTGCCTAGAGTCCAGAGCCTAGCTCAGGGCCCAGTGAGACCCTAGGCCGGTGCCCTGGCTGCCTCTGGCCCCATAGGATGAGGGGCGGATGTCCACCGCCAGTGAAACCGGGGGCTGCATGAACTCCAGGGAGTCTGGGCAGTGTGCCAGCGCATTCTGGGAAGCTCCCAGACCAGCACGGCCTCGCCCTCATCACCTCGGGTCACTCCGTCAGAGCCACCCGCAGCGGCGTGACATCCCCACGGGCTCCAGGTGGCCTGTCCCCGCCTCAGCTGGAGACTCCCAGACGAGCAGGGCGGGGCTCCCCAGGCGGCCCGTGGCCCTGCCCCACACCCCTTCCCATGCTGGTCTGGCACGTACTTGGCTCGCATGAGGTCCTGGTCCTTAAGGGCTGAGCCCTGGAGGTAGATGACCCGCTGGGACCACAGGGGGATCTGCAGGACCCTGCGCACCTGGATGTCCATCTCAGTGGGGCACAGGATCACCACGTAGTAGTCCTGCCGACCAGGCCGCAGGTCAGAGCGCCCCGCAGGGACCCAGGGGACCCCAGGTTTAGCGTGCAGGGCTTCCCGGGCATGCGGTGTCCTGGGCCTGGGCTCACCTGCAGCCGGGGGTGGGCATAGAACTCATTCAGGAAGTCCATGAGGAGGTCAATCTTGAGGGAGCTCACGCACAGGACCACGTGCTTCTCTGTCTGTGCCCGGTGGCGACTGTAGTTGCCCCCCGACTTCTGCCGCTCCATCCACAAGTAGACGAGCTCCTCAAACTGTGGGGGCCAAGAGTAAACCCGGGTACTGAGGGAGAGCACCAGGAGGGTGGGAACACAGGCACTGCCGACACCCCAGCAGGCCCAGACAGCCAGCGATGTGGGACGGGACGGGCATCCAGGGCAGAGGCCAGTGCAGCCCCAGGGCCCAGGGCCACGACCCTGTGGGGTCTGTGGTGCACACACAGTCACACAGGGAGACGGACGTCCACTGCCAGGATCGGCAGCAGAGGCACAGCCAGTCCAGCCCGGCCTCTGGTGCCAAGGCCAGGAGGGGACATCAGCCTGGATCCGACAGCAGGCAGCCCCAAGTCCTGCTTTCCCATCAGCCCTGGCTCCCTGGGAGCACATCACTGACGACGGGATCCTCAGCCTGCAGGCAGAGCCAGTGGGACTGAACCAAGGTCAGCCCATTCACAGAACAGCTCGGGCCCACAGGGTGCTGACCCCACAGGCCCCACAGCCGTCTGAGGGCGACAGCTGAGGACTGAGTGACGGGCGCGGCCTTTCCTGCCCCAGCGCTGAGTCCACCCACGTGTCCGCCCACTGCTGAGTGGGCAGTGCTACAGTCCCTTCAAATTTCACAGAAGCAACCACAGCACCTCCATGCTGTGCAGTGCGACCCACAGACCTGACCTGGGATGAGACCTGTGTGGGCCCGACAGCCATTTTCGGGGGGTCAGGCTGGGCCCCACCATTGGCACCTCTTAGGCAGCGTGGCTCAAAGCCTCTATTTCCCCAAATGTCGGCAAAATGTAGAACTGTGCCCACCACCGGGGCCGGGCAAGGAGAGAACAAATAAAGAGAGCGCTCAGCCGTGACCTGAGTCCCGACTGCCCAGGGCCTCCGACGTCGACCTGGGGCATCAGGAATTAGGGGCACCAGAGGCCGGCGGCAGCAGGTGACCCTCCTGCTCACGGTGCCAGCCATGCTGCCACGAGCCCCACCCTGAGCCAGAAGGAGGCTCCTGACAGACACGCGCAGGGACAGTGTGGTCACCCTTCATCTCAGGGAAGAGGACTGGGAAGGAACGTCACAGCTCAGACCGCGTCGCATCCGCAGGACAGGCCCCGACAGGCAGAGCCTGCCACAGCCCCTCCTGCACCAGCCCACGTGGATGGAGCGGGGGCCTCCGACACCGAGAGGCACCGGGAGCTCCCCTCTGCCTGGTCTCCCCAAGTCCACGTGAAAGACAAGGGCAGCCAGTCAGTGAGTCAGAAACTACACGGCAGGGCATGGAGCCAAGGCGGCGAGTAAAGGGGCAGAGACGGGCTGTTCCACCCCACAGTTTGTTCTGAGTGGCTGACACCGTTTTGGAAGGAAAATGGGAGACTGGTCTTTTTGGACCAGACAGAACCTCAAGGAAAGCCTGGGACATAGGGGCGCAGATGCTCCAACACATCTGTAACCCGGAGCCCACGAGCAAAGCCAGGAGCTGGGCGCACCAACACATCTGTAACCCAGAGCTCACGAGCAAAGCCAGGAGCTGGGCGCACCAACACATCTGTAACCCGGAGCCCACGAGCAAAGCCAGGAGCTGGGCGCACCAACACATCTGTAACCCGGAGCCCACGAGCAAAGCCAGGAGCTGGGCGCACCAGCAATTAGTTCCCTGCACACAGACAAGCAGCAAGACCAGGAGAAGCCGACAGGAGGGACAGCTGGATGGCAGGGAATCGGGACAGGTGGCAGCAGGAGCTCAGAGCTGCCCGTGTGCCTCAGATGGAGGGGCCCGGCCGGCCGTGCCCCAGACCTCAGAGCCAGAGGTCCCGAGGCCAGCACTGCTGTGGGCATCCTGGGCAGGAGAGCCTGCGGCACAGCCTCTGCCCAGCTGCAGACAAGGGGACACAGGGCAGGGGTGGAAACTGCCCTGGGAACTTGGTTGGCACATGCCCTCCCAGTGCCCAGGGGCCCTGAGAGCTGTGGTTGGGGTCGGGGTGGCCGCACCTGCCAGTCCTGTGCTTCTGCCCCTCTCCCAAAGTGGCACTGAGGGACCCATGTTCCCAGAAGGTAGGAGCTGGGCTGCTGGTCCCCGTCTCCCCGCCTCCCCTCCTCAGCACTGGCAGCCTCACTATGCGCCAGACCCAGGGGCGCCGGGAGAGCCCACCACAGAGCATGCTGCCCACCACTGCCCAGGCGGGGCCTCGCAGGCCGGGCCAACCTGCAGGGGGAGCACCACGAGGGCCACACAGATCATGATGACCACCAGCAGCTGCGAGGGCCAGATCTTGGGCGTGACGTCGCCGTAGCCCACGGTGGAGAAGGTGACGATGCAGAAGTAGAAGGAGGTGAGCAGGTCCAGGTTCTCGCCCGCACGCTCCAGGTGCTGGATGCCGCAGGTCCTGGGGACAGGGTGCTTGTGAGGGCTGGGTACCAGGCGAGGGTGTAGCTCAGGCTGGGAACGACTCAGTGCCCTCCACTCTGAGTGGCTCCCACCCCTGCCCTGCCAACCTGTTGCCAGTCGACACCTTGGGTCCCTCCCTTGGCACCGGGACAATGCTGAGCCAGCCTAGATATGGCCTGAGTCCCTGTGGCAGCACTATCCCCCACCTCCTTCGCAGCCTTACCCTAGAGGGCACTGCAACTCAACCTGCACAGCTCCTGGCCTATGCCCACTGAGCAAGCCAGGCCTATGGCCCGGGGCACGTCCACCTGTCAGGCGCTCACCCAGTGAAGACCAGGCAGAGCAGGGTGCAGAAGAGGATGAGGACCTGGTTGAACATGGCTGACTGCGTCCGCAGGATGGCACGGTGGAAGTCGTTCTGCAGGAGACAGTGTCCGGGCAGTGCCCAGGACCCCGCCACAGGCACTTAGCCGGGGAGGGGACGCTGGCGAGCAGACGCCGGCCCACACCTCCTTTTCTTTTTGAGATGGGAAAAGCTCCTTTTGAGGGAAGGAGGCTGGAGGGGCAAGAGCCGGCAGCAGGGACACAGGCTTGGCTTACGATCATGTTCTCCAGTGCGTGCTTGGCCAGCCAGCAGTTGAGGAACACAGGGATGAAAAGGTTCCGCAGCGGTGGCCAGAAGACCTGCAAGCGAGACAGGTCAGGCCGGCAGCATGGGCGTGGGGTGGGCAGACGGGCGGGCGGGCAGGTGGCAGGGCAGATCACCCACCGTGACGATGAAGGGCAGTGTGTTGATCATCTCCAGGATGAAAGACACGCGGAAGATCTGCTCCCAGATGTTGCCCTGGAGGCCACAGGGGTTTAGAGCCCACAGGCAATGCCAGGGTATGAGAGGACGCAGGGGATGGCACGGGCAGGGGCAGTGGACAGGGTGCTCACCTTGTAGCTCAGGTAAATGAGCAGCATGGTCTCCAGGAAGCTAATGGTGGCCACGATGACCTGCAAGGAGGGAGAGGCCCACCGTGGTTAGGGAGGCTGGGGCCTGGCCCCACCAGGGACGGCCCAGCACCACAGCTGCCCAGGCTGCGGCAAGGGGGGCCCACGGATGCTGTCCCCGCCCTGCGAACAGCAGGGTAGAGAAGCCCCTCCACACGGGCCCCCAGCTGCGGGGCCACTCCAGGGCAGGCACAGTGGCCCCACTGGTTCCAGGAGGTCTGCCCCCTGGTCAGGAGCCAGCATTGACCCCCAACACGAGAACAGTGGCAGAACCAAGAGATAGCCCCCAGGAGTTCGCAGGAAGACGCAGGCTGATGAGGACAGCGGGAAGGGAGGGCAGAGCCAGGACAGTGCAGTGAGGCAGAGCCCGGGCCCACTGTGGGGACAGAGTGGGCACTCACCTGGATCACCCACAAGGTCAGCTTCCTCTCCACCCACAGGATGGGGGCCCTAGGGGAGGCTGGAGGTGAGCCCTGGGCACAAGCGCAGCCAGGCCCAGTGTGAACATCAAGGGCAGGGGCCGCAGCTTGGCGAGGGGATGTCCCCAGACTCACACAGGGCCTGGCCGC
>PVIR01037206.1:0-15294 GCA_004026965.1 Petromus typicus | reverse complement strand
AGGTGAAAGGGGACAATGTTGAGATTGTAACAAAAAAGTAAGGAAACAAATTTTATATATATGGGGGGGTGGTAGGGTGGGTGGGGCTATGGGAAAAAATGAGAATTAAGTTGTGTCTTATACTGGTACAAATCCCCATTATGGAGTACAATCATGATGTGTATATTTAATGTACCAATAAAGATAATTTTTAAAAAAATCAATAGCCTTTGTATACACAGACAGCAGACTCACTGAGAGAGAAATTGGGGAGTTAAGCCCTTTCACAATAACATCCAATAAAATGCAATGTTTAGGAATCAATCTAACAAAAGAAGTGAAAAACCTCTACTCTGAAAACTATAGCACTCAAATAAAGGAGATAGAAGAAGATATCAGAAAGTGGAAAGATACCCCTTGTTCCTGGGTAGGAAAAACCAATATTGTCAAAATAGCTATTCTTCCACAACTCCTACATAAGATTCAATGCAATCCTGATTGAAATCCCAACAACATATTTCACAGATTTAAAGAAAATAATCCAAAAATTCATCTGGAACCACAAAAGACCCAGGATAGCAAAAGCAGCTCTAGGTAACAAAGACATGGCGAGGGGTATCATGATCCCAAACATGAAACTATACTACAAAACCACTGTGATAAAAACTGCATAGTACTGGCAAAGTAACAGACCTGAGGATCAGTGGAATAAATTAGAAGATCCAGAAACAACCTCAGATACACTAAGCCACCTCATCTTTGACAAAGGAGCGAAATATCCTCAGTGGAGAAATGATAGCTTCTTTAACAAATGGTGTTGGAAAAACTGAGTTCTATCTCTTTCACCATGCACTAAAGTAAAATCAAAGTAGATTAGAGACCTAAATATTAAAAGAGAAACACTAAACCTATAGGAAAACAGGTTAAGTAGAACTCTTGGAGATACTGGCTTAGGGAAAGACTTTATGAAGAAAAACTTCTATAGCATGAGAACTAGCAGAAGGGATCAACAAATGGGATCTCATTCTATTAAAAAGCTTCTGCACAGCAAAAGAAACCACCAGCAGAGCGAAAAGACACCCAACAACATGGGAAAAATTTTTACCAGCTGTTCCACAGATAAAGGGCTACTGTCTAGAATATAAAAAGAGCTTTAAAAAATCAAAACCCCCCCCTTAAATTTAAAGACTCAGTTCAAAAATGAGTGTCTGAAATGAACAGACACTTTTCAGAGGAAGAAGTAAAAGCAGCTAAGAAGCACATGAAACAATTATCAACTTTTTTTTCACTTCATTTAAGAAAAGATGTTTAAGAATATCTTATGTTCTTCATTTTTCTTCCATGGTCTTTAAGAATAGTGACTAAATACTTATTTCACTAAATAGTATTTAGTGAAAAAAAAAGTATCTCATTTAAAGTTGCAGTCTCATCCTGATAATATTTAACAGCCTTAACCAAATATGTTAATACTATATATATCTCTATCCTTTGAGATTACCAAAATTCTTGCTTTCAAATCCTCAAAAGTCCTCTCCATCAGCCTTTTGAAAATTCACTTCAATTACTTCAGGTGGATAGTTTAACCAGTCTGCAGTATTTTTAATCATTCCATATCATAAGATTTATACTCACTCTGTGTCACCACACTCATTGCCTTAGTTGCTGGAGTGGATTTCACATAAATGTACAAACATGAGCATCTGTGTGGCTCTGTGTGTGTATTTGAGAGTGAAAGTTTACACATTTATCAGTGAACAATAAGTGAATCTTCAGTCTCCCCTCATATTGTGAGAATTACTGAGCTGTATCACGATCCTAAATCAACTCATAACTAATTTCTGAAATTACTACTGTTCTTCTTACTTCTCACATTTTCCAGCTTTTTCTGAGTTTCTTACATCATTAATTCCCAACTTTATAGTAAAAATCCCCAATATTAACAATTAATAAACAATCTGATTCTTGTTGGTTTCTTAATGTTTTTCCCTGATGATGTATGTCTACATGTAAAGAATTTGATACACATTTTTTTAGATTAGCTAACCCAATTCATCCTGTCCAGATTGTGGACTGGAAGTTGGATGGAACACTTCAAATCAATGTGGAAAATAAATTTGCCAAATTTTAATGCCAATCAGCTGCCATCAAAATTTCATCCTTTTACTATTTCCATATATTTGTCTGACATTTTTAGGTCGTTGGGTTTATTTTAAAGGCTCAATGGGCCTCCTGGTTGCCAAATCACTTTTTTACATTTTCGATGATACAAACTAAAATGAATTAAGAGCACATGGAATCAATGTTCTCTAAAATATATGTGTTTTTATGGTTCAGAGAAAGGGGGTGAGAAGAGGTGGCTGGCACAATGTTTGAGTTGTAGTAAATCCAAAATTTTTGAAAAAGTGTTCCAGATGTTTGACGAACCCATCACTGTCCGTAAGTTTCACCCAGATGTGCTATAAATAGATAATTATAAGCGGCAACGAACTGAAATTAAGGCCGTATGTAATAGATGCCATAATAATTGGAGTTAACTCCAAGCTGAATTACACCTCAAATAAAGGATGTGGATGAGTTGTCAACCGTGAAGAAAAATATAGCTTTCCAGTATGACTGCATGAAGAAAGAGGAAAAATAAACACAGAACTACTTGATGCATAAGAACGTGGTGACACCACGGCACATCACCCTGGCCTTCCGAAGCTGTCATTATCCAGCCCAGTGGCTCCCAGGATGGGGTGGATGAGTCTCCCACCAAGGATGTGTGGACACTTGTGGGAAAACCTTTGGTTGTCACAATCACTGGGAAAAGCTACTAGCTTTTATTATCCAGTGGCCAAGAATGACTAGCATTCTCAAATTTCCATAAAATGAAGAACTGGTCATGGAAATGACCATAGTGCCCCTCCCCAGCCACAGCATCTCACTCTGACCCTAGGTCTCCTTAACACTCTTCGCAAATCACAGATTTGTTGCCTTTGCATCTTTCTTCTTCTGTTCCTCTGCTTGGAAATCTTTACCTCATCTCTTCTTTTTTTTTAAAATTTAATTATTGAAATCTTTATTGGTACATTACATATATGCATCATGATTGCACTCCATAATGGGGATTTGTACCAGTATAAGACACAATTTAATTCTCATTTTTTCCCATAGCCCTACCCAGCCTACCACCCGCCTATGTACATAAAATTTGTTTCCTTCCTTTTTTGTTATAATCTCATTATTTTCCCCCTTCATCCTATTTTACTTTGAGCATTTTCTATTTCACAATATATAACATACAATTCTTACTTCATCTCTTCTATAGGCCATATCTAATGTTTTCTTCTGAAAAGAATGTTGACTACTTTGAATCTTTTCTCTAAGACTTTCAGAGTGAATTTTTACCTGCTCTTAATGTTTTGCAATAGGCTCATCACACTGTTTCATAATCTCTTGACCATATATCAAATAGGGTAACTTGTCTGTGCAGAATATGCTTAATTAACTGATGTTGGAATTCTTTTTTTGAGACAGGGTCTTGCTTTGTAGTTCAGGCTGGCTCTGAGCTCAGCCTTAAACTCAAAGCAATCCTCCTGCATCTGCCTCCCAAGTGTTGGCATTATAGGCATGAGCCAACACTCCCGGTACTGTGGTATGTGGTTCTGATTGCTGATGGGCGTGAGTTTCCACACCCAACATTGTTGCATGTGGTTACCGGGGATCAATCCTGAGCCCTTGCACTTGCAAGGCAGGTGCCAGAACCACTGAGCTAAATCCCCAGCACAATACTGGAATTCTTTATCAAGATTGTGGTGGTGTACACTTAGCTCTAGGTGAACTTCTTTCCTTGGCTTTATTGAGATAATTTTGTTACATGCATTTACATACAACACACACATACATGTCAATAACATGGATGTAAATATAAATACAGACAAATATTGTATAGATACATTTGTATAAATAAACAGAACATTGCCTTCTTGTTTAAAGAGGACACGGTGTCCCTCGACTGAAAGACTGAGAATTCAGTTAGTTATTTCTTAAATAATCACAACCCCTACATCTCATCGTTTTGTCTCTTTTCACACCACAGCACTAAAGAATCTTTACAGTCAGGAAGAGACAACTTGAAAAAAATATGATTTAATACATCTAGGGGAAAACTATTCCCACAGACATCTATTGGAAGATATACACAGTGCATCTGGATTGCAGCAAACTTTCAGAGGACGAGTAAAAAGAGTCGCCTCTCAAGCAAGCGGAAGGTGCATGAGACAGTGTGGTCTAGAAGAGCCCCTCGCTAATGTCGCAGAATGAATGCCATCTACTCTAACTTAATGTTAATGTCATGTTACAATGACCTTCAGTGTACACAGTCTTTAGCTTATGAGACAAAGACAATGCCTCCTCACCGGAAGCTTCTCTGGGCTTCTGTTGGAAAGCCCCATGCCAGCCAGGTAGCTTTACTGAGCATATCCTGCAGGGTTCTTCAGCCTCAACTTAACTAATATACCCACTGCAGGTACAGAATCAAAAGTTCAAAAGACTCCAGATTTTTTTTTTTTTTTTTTTTAGGTTTTTTGAGACAGGGTCTCGCTTTGTGGTTCAGGCTGGCCCTGAGCTCAGCCTCCAACTCACATCTCCTGCCTCTGCCTCCCGAGTTCTGGGATTACAGGCGTGAGCCACCACGCCCAGCACTGTGGTATGTGACACTGATTGCTGCTGGGGTGAGTCTCCACACCCAGTATTGTATGTGGTTACCGGGGATCGAACCCGGGCCCTTGCGCTTGCAAGACAGGCGCCGGAAACACTGAGCTAACTCCCCGGCCCTTAATTTTTCTTTTTTAAGATTTAACTAAAATAGAGCTTCTGCTTGTAATCATTTGTATAAGCTTGATTCTGAGCAAAACTTAATTGAAGTATTCAAAAATTCTGGTCAAAAATATCTTTCCTCAGAGTCCCAATTTATATACTAAGCAAATGAGATTATTTTAGCAAATCACATGAGTGTAGTTTAATATTACCAACTAGATTCAGGGAAGGTACTTGGCATTCCTGGAGTATAAGAATAGAAAGGGAAGCAGGCTGCTGAGGAGAGTTGACAGGAGAGGAAGAGTAAATGTGAGTGGCCACAGGTCCACAGGCCACAGGACATAGAGTCATTCCTTGAGGTCTAACAGAAACCGTAGAGCTTCGAGTATGCAATACTTTTGTGGAAGGGAGAATCCCGTCTGCCATTTTCCTGTCATAGGAAGCCACAGGCAGGCACCAGGCACAGGAGAGACCCACACTTCGGGAGCTACAAGAAATCCTCCATTTCAACGGAAGAAAACAAGAACACAGCTCCATTGTTGGAACTGCTGGCACTGAGACTATAAAAATGGCCCCAGAAATAGTATTTTAGTTAACACAAGTAACAATGTAACAATATAATGTGATTAAAAACACATTCCTGTATTTGCCAAATTAAGACTTTTATTTAGACTATTGGAAAAAAAACAAAGACATCAGCACCTACACAAATGTACTTCACCCTTCGTGGGTTTTCTTTCTCATGCCAACTAAACTAGGTAGTTGGACATCTAAGAAGGCTTCCAGTTCCTCAATTATCTAATTCCATAATTCTTAGAATTCTTAAATAAAAGTAAAATTGGAAACTTTTTTCCCTCAAAGAATTACTTTCCATCATATGAAAGAAAATTACCCTGCTTCTAGCTGCTAGAGCCAGAATCAGTCCTACCTTGTCCCCAGCTCTCTGGCTCAGCAACTGCCAAAGCTGCAGAAAGTGGCCCCGTTCCAAAGGCTCTTTTCCCTCCAGCTCAGGCTGAGACTGCTCCTGCGTCGGGGAAGTCTGGAAAATGTTGCACTCACTTCCCAGGGTCGCATGTGCTTCCTCAGGGCAGCTAATGACAGCAGCAGTCGGCATCCAGGACATCTCCAGTCCACGTTCTGTCTCCACCTCTCTGAGGAGGTGACGAAGTTAGCTTGAGGACTGAAGCAGCAAGTGTTAAGTAGTGGGCCTGTATGCACACACGCACGCATGCACGGACGCACGCACGCAGGTGCACGCGCACGCACAGTCCTGGGCTCGCGCGGGCGCGCGGGCGCGCACACTGCTTTAAAAAAATGTAAGCCCAGAAAAAAAAAAAAAAAAAAAAAATGTAAGCCCGGGGCGTGGACTTAGCTCAGTGTTTCCGGCGCCTGTCTTGCAAGTGCAAGGCCCCAGGTTCGATTCCCCGGTAACCACATAACAATACTGGGTGTGGAGACTCACACCCAGCAGCAACCATTACTACATACCACAGTGCCGGGCGTGGTGGCTCACGCCTGTAATCCCAGCACTCAGGAGGCAGAGGCAGGAGGATTGCTGTGATGTGAGTTTGAGGCTGAGCACAGGGCCAGCCTCAACCACAAAGCGAGACCCTGTCTCAAAAAAACCTAAAAAAAAAAAAAAAAATGTAAGCCCGAATCCAAAAAAGAGGTTCAAAACTCAACATTTTAAGAAGCCATTAAATATTAACACTTGAATTATGAACCTATATAAAATATTCAGATAGCCTACATATCCTTAGTGACATGATACTGAGTTAAGCCAGCTTCCTATAAGCTGGCTTTATATATCTTGATGTACTCTATTATAATGTCATCTATTTACCTAGAAGCTGAAAGCCCACTGACAGGAATTATTCAATTTCTCTGCGGCTGTATATGGGGAAACAAAAGGCAGGAAGCTGAGGGGCTTAACAAGCACATTTTTCTGAGTTAGAAGAAAGATAGGTAGGTCCACACTGTCCCACATGTGTGACTGACACTATTCAGCGAGGTGAGGAGGAGGCCCAGGAAGGGTCCAGAAAGTGCTTCCGACTGGTTTTCTCAGTAGTACTGAAAAAGCTGACTACTAATACATACAATTATTGCTGGACAAGGTTAGAAAGTAGATGCCGTTTTAATATTGCCTTCCTCTCCTGCTTTCCTTGAGTTCATTGTCCTGTCTCTACCAGTCTCTCAGTGACACCTTTTATATCCTTCTCTCATTCCCCTAAATCATGGGAAAAGATTTTTATCTATCTATTCACTGAGAGAAGCATTGATGGATAAACTGTATTTCTAAGCTCTTTGTACCTCCGTAGGAAAAAAAAAAAATAACTAAAGAGATGAATGACAAATGACAGAAAAGCAGGCCTCAACCAATCAAAAACAGATTTGCAAAGGAAGGATCACTCTCAAGAACCTGAAAATAACACTCCCGTATTTGTCTGCTTCCCCTAAGCATAAAATGTACTTGTTTCTGGTATCACTAATGTCTTCTTGTCACCACAGTGGTAGGGAAACAAATGACACTTGATACAGCTAACTTTTTAAAATTTTTTATCAATACATTAAACATAAAAACAATACTAAGTCCTTACAAATGTCCACCATACTGACAGCTGTCGAGAATACATTGTGCCTTATTACTCTACCTTAATATACAGTGTAATATTTGTTATTAGTCGGTTTCGTGATAACAGCCGTTCTTTTTGGGGTGAGGTAGAATCTCAGTGTTGTTTTCACCTGCATCTCTTAAATGACCAGTGATGCTGAACATTTTTTTCATGTTTCTTTGCTCATTTTATTTCATTTGAAAAATGTCTGTTCATTTCAGAATGCCCATTTTGGCCTGGGTCTTTATATTGGGAAGGGTGGTGGTTTTCAAGTTCTTTATATATTCTAAATAATAGGCTTTTGCCTGAGGAATAACTGGTAAAAAGTTTTTCCCACGTTAAGTGTTGTCTGTTCACTCTGTTGGTAGTTTCTCTTGCTGTTCAGAAGCTTTTTTACTAAGATGAGATCCCAGTTACTAATTCTTTGTGCTAATTCATGTGTGACTGAGGTTTTGGTCATGAAGTGTTTTCCTGCACCAATGCCTGCAAGAATTCTACTTAATCTCCTTCCAGCAGATTTAGTATTTCTGCTTTAATATTTAGATCTTTAATTCATTTTGACTTCTGTTTAGTGTATGCTGCGAGATACGGGTCTAGTTTTAATCTCTGGCAAGTTGAGACCCAGTTTTTTCCAGTACCATTTATTAAAAAGGTTATCTTTCCTTCAATGAGGGTGTGTGGCTCCTTTGTCAAAGATGAGTCTGTGCAGTATGTCCAGAGTTGCTTCTGCATCTTCTAATCTGTTTCATTGATCGTCAGCTCTGTTTCCTTGCCATTACCAAGCTATCTTTTTAATAATTGAGTTTATTGGTACATTTTAGGAATATGTTATGATCGCACTTCTCACTGGCAATTTGTACTTTTACATAATATATCTTGATTCTTTTTTCCCATTTTCTTGCCCTCCTTTCAAACTCCCACCCCACCTTCTGCATACTGAAGCTTTGTTTCCATTTGTTTGCTTTTCATCACACTAGCTTTGTAGTACAGTTTCAAATTAGGGGTTGTAATATCCCTGCCTTGTCTTTGTTGCCTAGAATTGCTTTTGCTGTTCTGAGTCTCTTCTGGTTTCAGATAAATTTTTAGAAAATTGTCTCTAGTTCAGTGAAATATGCTGTTGAGTTTTTTTTGTTTTTTTTTCTTTTTTTAGGTTTTTTTTTTGAGACAGGGTCTCACTTTGTGGTTCAGGCTGGTCCTCAGCTCAGCCTCAAACTCACATCACAGCAATCCTCCTGCCTCTGCCTCTCGAGTGTTGGGATTACAGTCATGAGCCACCATGCCTGGCACTGTGGTATTGGTACTGATTGCTGCTGGGCATGAGTCTCCACACCCAGTATGGTATGTGGTTACTGGGGAATCGAACCCAGCTCCTTGAGCTTGCAAGACAGGCCCTGGAAACACTGAACTAATTCCCCAGCCCATATGCTATTGAGATTTCAATTGGAATTACACTGAATCTATAGAGTAGTTCTGCCCTAACTAACTTTAGAACATAGTAGTAATCACTGCACTGCTGAGGTTCATAAATCTGACCATGGTACATATTAAGGCATATAAGGTTTAAGAGAAAAGAAAGAAATCTGAACTTACTTTTCCAGTAAACTAATCACCACAGACCTTTGAAAAATCTGTTTACTAAGTTTAATAACCTTCAAAGTAGTGACTATGGAGCATGTAGTGATAATTAAATTGTATTAATAATTAGCAATTGAGTACAAAAAATTTTTTCTCAAAAAAATTTTAATTAAATAAATAACCAAAAGTTATTTTAGTACAAGAATTTTCAAAATGACTCATCCAAGTAAACAAATGTCAGACACTTCACTCAGGCTAGTGTGGGGCTGGTCTCCATAGAGCAGCAAATAAACAACACGAATGAACACAATCACCAAGCCATATGTCATGGTTTATCTTCCCAGAAAAATTTTAATTAAACTGAACACTCTTAAGGAATTAATTCCATTTTTATTTGTAGTTTTCTTTACTTCATCGTTTTTCATAATTATTCTTGAATTTTTTAAGGAGTTCTCAATGATTTTTAGTGCATTAAAGTTAGAGGAAATCAAAGTAATAACCATCTATGAAAAAAACAGAAAAATACCAAGCACCATAATTTTCCTTCCTATGTTTTATTCAGATGTTTTATGTCTTCATATAAACAGATGTGCCTGTAAGCTCATCTGCTCCTTTTCCAGTACCCACACACTTGAATATGCTTTCTGCAGCAGTGCTTTTATTATTTACAACCTATAGAATAAAATGATCTTATTCAACCTTAATATTTTATGACTTTTTGAGATAAGGTCTCACTATGTAGCTCAGGCTGGCCTTGAATTCATAGTAATCCTCCTGCTTCAGCCTCCCGAGTGCTAAGATTCTAAGTGTACACCACCACTCCCAGCAAGCTCAATCATTATAAATTGATAGTGTCTCAACGACTAAAAGCACTAACTAGGAATATTTTCTCATAGAGTAGGAGGAGGAAGAACCTTAGATCTAAAACATACCTTAGATCAAGAAATATATTTCTTTACAAACACAGCCAGCCATGATTATAGGAAAACAAAGCAATTTTTCTCAGCCTGTGCCATTGTCATTTTAAGGCTATACAACAATTCAGTTTGATATGGGATATGTTATTGATAGCAAGGAAGTCTGAGTAAATAAAAATTTTGTCTGAATAGCATAGAATAAGTCTGAGGGTTAACACAAGACTCTTCCTACCGTTTCCAGAACTCAGCCCTGTTTCACTTCCTGGCCCATTTCCACACAGCTTTGCTACAGATGGTGTAGTCATGGGGGAAAAGGGAAGCAGGGCATTTGCAAGACAAATTGCCCAATTTAGAACTGTTCTCCATCTTCTGCTGCCTCACCCACAGCGGTCATCTCTTGACCTCCGTATTAATTTATAAACTCCTAAGAGACAAAAGGTCAGATTTTTATAATCTCTCTAATACAGTGGACTAAAAAGGAAAGCAACACAAAAGAAGTATTAATGAGCATATCAAATATCTTACACAAGTACCTGACAATTGCCAAAATAATGTGGTAACCCCTCCAGAAGCTACTTCAAATATGCATTTTAAATCATTGAATGTCCAAATCTCTTCCAAGATTATAATTTTAACTACTCATAACTGTACATGTCTAATTCACAAAGAAAGTGATGTAAGCTACTATGCATTGAATTAATTTGATGTACACTGGACATAATTTTTCTAGTTATTGTTTGTTCCAAAAATAAATTCTAAAACAGTCCAAATTTTGGAAACATTAGTTCATTCCTTCAAAACAAAGACTGATTAGGCACTAGAGCAAACACACAATTCACTGATTTCAAGTTCCTCTCTGTTTTCATCATTATATCTCCTGCCATTCTCAAAGTTTAGTGTGCTTTGTAGCTAGTCTGGAAATTCAATTGTCTGTAGAAATAAGTCCAGCTTTCCTCACCTGTTCAGACAGGCCTCCACCGGCCTGGGTCCCTGAATGACCACGTCTTTCTTGCCCACCCACCACAGAGTTAGAACAAGAACAGAAGAAGTACAGAATAAACTTTTGTTGTTTTAATTCACTTATATCAAAGATTATAATTTTATTTTTGTAGGGCCGAGGATTTAGCTCACTGGTTCTGGCATCTGTCTTGCAAGCGCAAGGACCCAGGTTCAATCCCCGGTAACCACATACAATACTGAGCATGGAGACTCACGCCCAGCAGCAATCAGTACCACATATCACAGTGCTGGGCATGGTGGCTCACACCTGTAATCCCAGCACTCGGGAGGCAGAGGCCGGAGGATTGCTATGATGTGAGTTGGAGGCTGAGCTCAGGGCCAGCCTGAAATGCAAAGCAAGACCCTGTATCCAAAAAAAAAAAAATTATTTTTGTACTAAATTCATATATGAATTGGAAGGAAAAAAACTGTATTATGTTCCTTTGTAATTAGCATTTCAGAAACGGAACACCAGCCATTGAAAGACTTTTACTTAGAGCATCATAAGATGACATTTACCAACTATTACAAAAAGATACAACTAGATAAAATTTGCTTTGCTGTATAATCCCTTTTTTATTTGACTATAACAGTGATACCACAGAACTTTGATTTACAAACTCAATTAATTTGCGAGGGCTCTTTGTAACTCAAGTCCACCAAGAGAAGGCTCAAACTCCTCTACACGTCCTTCAAAATCTCTCTCTGTACTCAGGCAGATGTCAATTTCCTTAAAAAGACAACAGCTCAAGATTTCTCAGTTCATCCCATGTGGGACCAGATGGTGTAATGCTTCTACCAGGAATCTTTAAGGGTCAAATCTGCACCCAAGAAGCATAACTCAAGATTTTAGTAGTAAAATAAAACTAAAATTCTGACCATAACCCAAGTTGTTTATATGTCAGGCTGGATACAACTCAAGCATTCATTGTAGTTACTATTTTATTATTTAATTTACTAATATTAATTCCCTTTTAAAACTGATTGAGATTCTCTGGGCAGTTTTTGAGACAGAATATCAGGAATCAACAGATATTTTTCAATAATCATTTGTTAGCATATATCAGACACTCTTAAGAAGTTGTGTAAGTAAAATAAGATGTCCAAGTTCATAAGTATCCTGAGTACTTAAATGGTAATATATACAGAATAAAACTTATTATAGGAAAATCAATAATATATTTCTATTTTAGGTCTGAGAATTAAAGCGGCTATGAATTGTTTATCACAAATAAGCTGTTTTGGATCAGACTATCTTGGTGCAAATTCTAATTTTACCAATAACACTCGGCCTTGGGCAGCTACCTAAACTGATTCAGTACAAAGTGTCTAACTGATGAAATGTCCACCTCAGAAATGTGTAGAAGATAAATATTTTTAAATTATTTATGAAACTCTAAACTATTGCCTGAATATATTATATTCAATAATGCTAGTTAGATTCTGTTTTATGTATCAACTATGGGGTTTGGTTTGGGACTTTTGGTTAATAACTTGCAAAATAATTACGTTAACCTTCATGATTATATTATAATTACTATTCTTATCTAAGTGAAATGCTCTCTAATGCAGGCAGAACACAAAACTGATCATCTTAAAATAATACAAAATTAATTTTTTAGTTTAATAAATCATCTAGGATACAAAGTTATGGAACTGTCAATAAAACATTTATCTTTGAGTTTCATTAATCTACCAGAGCAAAAAATGTGGGCTCATTTAACAAGAAAGAAAGCAACATAGTGAAAAAAACTATTTTGAAATACACTAAAAGGCTACTTGGCTGCGATGTGTTATTACAAAACGGAATTTGATGACATGGTCCAAAACATGTGAATTAAATTTCACTTTAAAAAATTACATATGGTGTGAAAATAAATAAGGAGAAAAAATACTGGGTACAATGAGTTTGGACTTTTTAAAATGTCAAATACTTTCAAATTCTTTTTGATGTTTGTAAACTTATAAGGACATGTACTCTTTAAGCAATATTTTCCTGGTATTCACATACATATTCAAATTATTTCACTTGTATTTCCATCTCAATAATTCCTACTTGTTTAATGCTTTCTATAATATAATTTATAAATTTTTAATTTGCTGATGATTTCAGATCTGGTTATATTTAAAATTTAAACTCAGCTTCCCCCTCCTGATTTAATAGCTAAAATAAGAAATCTCATGATAGAAGAAAACATTACTAAAATAAAATTAAATAAAGAAAAGGAATGCTTTGGCCTGCATGGAGTTTGACTGGATGAAAAACTCTATGTAGCCTAGATCAGTTAATTCTAATAAGTCAAACATTTTTGAGAGTTACACCCAGCTTTGCCATATGCTCAGCACTCCCCTCTTTCATCTCCAGGAGCCACACAATAATGGTGCAAGTTTTCCAAAACTGAAGTTTTATCCAGTTTATTCTGCTATTCTAAAACTTAACCAGCAGTGTCAGGTTCAAGCCAGTCAACTTGGAAAGCACTGAGCAGGAGCTCTGTGAAAGGAAAATAATCTATGCAGAGTAAAATTTCAGTCATGATCTGCAGTCTCCAGAAAGATTTAATTTATATCATCAAAATATAAAATAGTTTAATGTATAAACAGCTTTGATGGCAATTGCTATTTCTCAGCTCATAAATGGATATAAAGCTCCAATCAGGGAATGTAGCAGGATGTTGAGATTTTTCTTATTTTCCTGGAATCAAGGCCAAGGCTCACAGAAAAAGACAATAGATGCCGGCTACCCAATCTCTGAGGTCCTTCAAACATGTGACCTCCTCGTGGCTCACTATGAGCGACTAATTCAGAAATCTGGCTTTCAAGAAACCCCTGCTTCTGGCACAGTCCCACCGGGAGATAGAAGATGACTGGGAGGTAAAAGAACTCAGCGTGGGCCCGGGGATTTAGCTCAGTGGTTCCGGTGCCTGCTTTACAAGTGCAAGGGCCCAGGTTTGATCCTCAGTAACCACATACAACAGTGCCAGGCATTTTGACTCATGCCCACTACCAATCAGTACCACATACCACAGTGCCAGGGCATGGTGGCTCATTCCTGTAATCCCAGCACTCGGGAGGCAGAGACAGGAATATTGCTGAGTTTGAGGCTGAGTTCAGGACCACCCTGAACTACAAAGTGAGACCTTGTCTCAAAAAAAACAGAACTTAGCTTGGCAGGAAATATAGGAGGAAGCCATGCTTTCTGAGACCACTCCTTCCAATCTGTGTTTGGAGAAGTCAAGTGCATCCCCTGACTGCCATCCAGGAAAAGAAGTTAGATATAAATACGGAAGTCCCCGGTGAATTCTTGGCCAAAGTGGAAAGATAAAGACAGAGACAAGATTACACAAAAACTTCCAGGTATGGGGAGCACCTGAAGTCTCTGTCCTAAGGGATAAATGTATTTAAGCAATCCTACATGCCCCGTGGTGTGAATATTGGCCCAACCAGGTAGGAAGAAGACTTCATTTTCGTCATGACCTCCCCGCAGAGAAGCCAAGAATCGTGTCCATGGAGCCACCAACTGGAAGCAATCCAGAGATATCAATCAATCCTACCAGGAATCATCAGTCGCCAGGGCACTCGGTGCTTGGAGCAGGGAAAGGAGCAAGTCCTAGAGTGACAAATTCAACAACATCCAACCTGGAGGAAAACCCAAACTCATCAAGTCAGAAGACTTTACCTATTGGAGTCTGAGAACAGACGTTGTATGATTTCTATTCTTTTACACTTTTTAAGATGTATTTTACAGTCCCAAACATGGACTGTCTTGGTAAATGTTCCATATGACCTGGAGGAAAATGTGTGTTCTGCTGTTGCTGGAAGAAGTCATCTGTAGATGACCCTCGTGCCCCCGGAATCTCCAGCTCAGCTACCTCACTGGTGTTCTGCCCTGTAGACCTGTCCATTAGAACAGAGGTGTGTTGAGGTTTCCACCTATAATAATCAATTCATCTATTTCTCCCTGCAGCCTTGTCAGCATTTGTAGGAAATATCTTCACACTGTTGTTAGACACATACATAATAAGAACATGTCTAACCACACATTGTTTTGTCTCCTTGGAGAGTTAACCCCCTTATTATGATGTAATGGTAATGTCCCTCTTTAATCCATGATAATTTTCTTTGCTCTGAAGATGGCATGATAGTTCACTTGGGGGCAACAGGTATGGAAGTACTGGCTGGATTCATTTTCATACCTGTGATACCAAGTTACCTCAAAATTTTAGCAACACAAATTGATTATCTTATAGCCTAAGCTGTGTCACATTAGGCCAAAATTAAGACATATGGAGGCTTTAAGGGAGGATTTCCTTACCTTTCCCAGTTCTGTTTTCAGCTAGGAAAGAAACCGTGTGATTAGTTTGTGCCAATCCAAGATTACCTCACTATGTCAAATCCTTAACTTAATCTCAAAC
>PVIR01037205.1:0-15301 GCA_004026965.1 Petromus typicus | reverse complement strand
TTTTTTTTTTTTTTTTTAGGTTTTTTGAGACAGGGTCTCGCTTTGTGGTTCAGGCTGGCCCTGAGCTCAGCCTCAAACTCACATCACAATCCTCCTGCCTCTGCCTCCCGAGTGCTGGGATTACAGGCGTGAGCCACCACGCCCGGCACCGTGGTATGTGGTACTGGTTGCTGCTGGGTGTGGGGTCTCCACACCCAGTATTGTTATGTGGTAACCGGGGAATCGAACCCAGGCCCTTGCGCTTGCAAGACAGGCGCCGGAACCACTGAGCTAACTCCCCGGCCCGGTGCTTCACATTTTGACTCTTGATTTCGGGTCTGTTGTGAGGCGGGACCCAGGAAGGAGTGGCAGCTCTGGCCAGCGCACCGTGGTGAGGGTGAGAAGCCCCACGCGACAGGTGCTGGGTTGGACACAGAGCTCTGGGATTTCACAGATCTGTGTATTAAGTGTGTTTTCCAGCGAGACTTTCAGAGGATAGAACCCTGCCACAAGTCCAGGAGCACTCATCTCATTTTCTTCTGGGTCTCCTTAGACATCTTGACCACACTTAGTCTCTACCCTTCTCCAGTTCCCCTATGAAAAGCAGTAATCTTTGAGACTCTGTACTTGACTGCCCTGTATTCTTTGGCTTTCCTAATATGAAGTTTTTATTCCTCATAGTTCCTTGTATTTATGTGATTTCAGTTCAGTGCTTGACTTCTTCCCCGGCCCAGATTCCTGTCTCCAACTGACTTGTGAATTCCAAGCCACCCTTTATGTTCAACTATCCCAAACCAAATTTGTCTCTGCTTCCCTCCTTATCTCTCCCTTCAGTTAGAGGCTTCACAGTCCTTTGAGTTGCACAATCTAAAAAGCTCAGATCATCTGCCACTCTTCCTTCATGTGTCACTACTCACCACTACAATTCCCATGTTTCTTTGCAAATTTCTCTTACTACCTTCCATATCCACTGCACTGTAAGAATCTAGCCATCTTTTACCTATAATTTACTCTCTGGACCACTGTTCCTGCCTCAAGGAAGACAGATCAGATATTCTTAGGAACTTCTCAACATGATGGTTCTTACCTAAGTTTGAGTATGATTATTTGTGCATCGTTGGGATTCTTCAATTGATGAGTGGTCCTCTAAGGGCAGAAATCATTCCTGTCTCTACACAAACTAGTTATGTGTCTTTGGTTTTGTGGATGTTCAATAAATATTTGTTGAATTCTCTGTGCTTTTGGCTATATTAATGTGACTTTCACATTTAAAAGGAATCCTATTTTCCAATCTGTTTCAGATCCAAAAAGTCACATTTTCTATAAAAAGTATTTTTAAATTTTAGTGAAATTATACGTTTTACATAGCTTCAAAATTTTCTGCTAAATTGACCAAGAAGGCTGATGATATCTCTCAAAGGTCAATAATCAGTTCTTAATTATATTAAATTAATAAGTTGATCCCCTGAGTTCTCTTATTTTTCATGAAATTTGTCCTGAATTAATTTTAAATAAAGCAATCCTAAGTTTCCCAAAAAAACAAAGTATATTTTAAGATAAAAAGTTTTAGATGCTCTTTAAAATTTCTACCCTTACTACTTGAGCGTAAATTATGTGTTATATGAAATCTAGTTTTTTATCTTTATTGTGATATGATATAACATTACTGCCTTTCAATATCTTTTAGGAAATTTTTCTGTCCCTCTTGTATAGTTTAGTTTCTTTTCATAACAGGAAAGTGTCTTATAATATCTACTTTTCTATCCCCTAAACCGTATGCCTATGGTGAAGATAAAGGCTCTTTCTGTCAGGAGTCCTTTGGGGGAGTTATAAAAATATTTTTCTTGATGGAACATCTTCTGAAGATATATATGCTTCAAGAGATGTTTGAGATGAAATTTCAAACATACTTTTGTCCCTGGTTTTGATTTACATGAATATCTTGGTTTCACTAAAGTCACAAAACATTTTGAGAACTTCTTTAAATCTACTATATAAATTCATCTTCTTGCAAAATTAAGTAAAATCTACTCTTGTCTGTCACCTGTGCCTGAAGAAATTCTAGTTTCTGTTTTTTAAAGTGAATTTAACAACAAGAAATATATACAGTTTTGTTTAGTTGAAAATTTTTGCTTTGGGTTTTTAAAAGTCGAGAATATGTTTAGAGAATGGGCCTGCCTTCACTTACCTGTAATCACAGCACTCACAGGGACAATGGAAGAATCACAAGTCTGAGGCCAGCCTGGGCTACCTAGTGAGTTCAAGGCTCACCTGAACTACATAGCATGACCTTGTCTCAACAAAACAAAACAAACCCCCAAAAACTAAGCAAATAGGTAAAAGAATGTGTTCAGAGTATCCTAGCTATGATTTTATGCCCATTAAATAAACCACTATGGCATTGTCCCTGGAATTCTCCTGAGTTAATCTCCGCAGCCCGGTATTATTGTTATTAGTATCCGTGTTTTGGAACTTGTGGTAATATTTTGTATGGGGGTAAAGAGGAGAAGAGTATGTCTTGTTTCTTTCTGTTGAGCTGGTGAACTGTTTTGAATATAGAAGGCATTCCTCAATTAAAAACCCTGGGCTTGTGGGTTGTTGAGAGACACATAAGGCCAACATGCCCGCTGGAACCATCTATCATAATTTACATTACGTAGCCCCCTTCTTTGCCCTGTAAACACGGGAGGAAGTGCAACAAATCACATTAGCGTCTGTGTCAGGTGAGGATAGGGATGAGGACTTCCTACCCCAGACTAGATTGTTGAATTTACTCATGTAACTATTTATTAAGCATCAGTAATGTTCCAGTCATGTTTTAAGAATTTTTTGGTTTAATAAGTTTTATATTTTCCTGAATCATATATTTTACTTCATACTTAGAGTTGTGAAGTACAAAGAAATTAAAATGATTCCTTTTAACCAGGACTAACGACACACTAAACATATAAGCAACTTTAAGTGTCTGTGGTTAAACAGGTAGCATCACTTGATCATGGGTAGAATCATTCCAGCCACTAAAAGAAATATGGTCATATTATTTGTTACTTCTTATATCAAGTTGCCAGTGCCCTGGGTCTCACGAAGTTGTCTTCTTGGGCACAGCAGAGGCATTGTTTACTTAGACCAGAGTACATGACACTGTTTACATAAATTGTACTCTGTGTGACTAACTCCTGCAACCCTGAGGTAATTTTTCAGCCTCCTCTTAGCCCCTTTCAGGAACAAAGTTACCAAGTTATCTCTTCATTTCAATTTATTCAGTGCTTTTTGAGCTCCTGCTGTGTTCAGGACACTTGGCGTGGTAAAGCAATTGAAAGAAAGATAAAAAACACATCAATGTATGGCGTAATAGACAACATTAGATTCTAATAGTTTCCTTTACAGTCTTTGGATCCCAGTGGAACCACAAATAAGACATGTTAATGACGGTGTCTCCCTTCTTGGGGATCTTATCTTAATGAAATGTGTTCAGGTTGCCTAATAACTGGCAATAGCGTTTACTTAATGAAAAGCATACGGGTAGGCTATGCTTTTTGTGCTGGGTCACTTGGCAAACAGAACCTTTGTCCTCCTCTGGTGCTTCCTGATCTCCAGAGTCAGAGACCAGGAAGTCGCTCTTTCTCAGGAGCAATGTTGGCAGCACTAGCTGGGCTGTGGGGTGGAGTAAAGCCTCATCTTTGGGATGAGCTCGCTTGAGGATACAGCTGGTGATTATTTTCCTTGCAATGTTGCAGCGGCAACACGGATAATTAAAGCAAGCAGAGTGAGGAGTGCTGGCATTCTCTCGTGGCCATCTGTGGCTTCAGTGAGCTGGGACTTAGTGTTCAGAGCAGAACTGTGTGGATGAACTGACTCTTGGTTTTGCAATAAAATTGAAGGAAAGTGTTAGGTTCTGCCTGGTTGTTTTGTTGAATTTTTCTAGCATACAAGATGGCTAGAAAGTATTATATTAAATCATTTTTAATTTCATTGTGATGCCACATTTTTACTTTATATACTTTGAAACATGTCTTAGTTTCTAGTCAGACATTCTTTCATCATAGAAGTAATCCTAAGGTTTACATTTTAGAGAGGATTCAGTTTTATTTTCCGGTGAGTGACTAAGAAAGTGATCTGACATGTTCTGTTGATTTCCAGCATTTTAACATGAGTACTAAAGAAAAACTGAGTGTTTTTCACTTTCCTTCGGACTTTAATAATTGTGTAACACAATCAGAGGAATATGATGTTCATGACTAGAATCAAAGGTTTCCAGCATCTTAGAACAAAAATTATAGCTAACATATTAAAACACATAAAACCGGATTTATTATACTTGATCCCATCAAACTGCTACTTTTGGTGTGATGAAATGGTCAGTTATTGGCAATTTTATTTGATTTAACTTATGTTAGGGAATTGTGTACATTCCTGCCACCTGGTTTAATTAAAATGAAATTTCATGGTAAGTAACTCTGAATGAGTGAACCGTTGTGCATTATTCAAACTTAGTGCCAATTCTTCCATCGCCTGATGCTTCCTACAGGCTGTATGACTGCCCACAAAGTGGTGATGAATGAAAGAAAACAATATAACCAGATTTAGATACTAAAAACAAAAATTTTTCAAATCCAGATTTTTAAAAAATCCAGAATGTATGATTCAAGATAGGGTAATATTACAAATTAAACCATGTTTTAGGAATGCTTTGGACTTCAGATGTGTTCTTTTGGAGATGAGTGCAAAATGAGTATGTTTTCAACAGAGAATGAGATGATTAATTTTTGCAGATTATTGGCTGAACAGAAGTGATCTATCATAGGCAAATTCTCACTGAGTGTCATAGATCTAACTTCTTATTGGTTGTATCACTGAGAGACTATATGACACAAGCAACTGTGCTAACCTCTGCAGAAGTGATTTATTTGTTCTTTTTTAGTTTAAATATTATTATTATTATTTTATTTATTTATTTATTTTTTTTGCAGTACCAGGGATTGAACTCATGACCTTGCACTTGCAAGGCAGGCGTGGAACTACTAAGCTAAATCCTTGGCCCTGTGTGTTCTTTTTTAAACCAACAACTTGAAGTAAACGTGAGCTCTTCCTTCTTTAGCAACAACTCCTTGGTGCTCTGAAACCTACCTCAGAGTTCAGGAACCACCAGAATAGAAAGGTCTGTTAACCCTTCTTAGTCTCACATTCCACATACTATTAACTTAAGAAGTATTAGCAGCAAATGAGAAAAAGCATATAGGCTGACTGGAAATTCAGAACCACTGAATGTGAAGAGATTAACCACTCAAGCTGATAATTATGTCTGAGATCTCTCCATTTGACTGGTAGCCAGAAACCAGAGAGAGTGAAATTGATGAGCCAGTATGTCATGTTGGCACAGGCTATAGTCTGTCTGAAAGGAAAATAATCTAGATAATTGTTTAATTGGATCCTACTTAAAAAAGAAACTGGAACTTCCTGAGTTCAGAGTGGTCCAGAGTAAACATCTTTCTTTTCAACTGTATTGATTAAATAAAACCCAAGGATGTCGCAGTCATGGCTGGTATCAATGAACTTCCATTTTCATTGCCACAGTATGCTTTTAACTGTTTCCTGCCAGTTCTGGTCTGCCCCTCTCTTCTAGTTTTTAAGGAGGAGTACTTCAGATTGATATTTTTTCAATAGTATAATGAAGAAAGAAAGCAAATGACATTTCAGGTAGAAACATAGTAACCGGAAGTTAATATTCAATTGCTTCCTGCTATGGGTCATGCAGGGTAATGGTTATGGGACACACTGCTCTGAGTCCGTGTGGGCTCATGTCACCTCTGTCACATCCATCCTCTGTACTCTGTAACTGAGAAGTCTTTGTTATGGTAGGTGGGATTATTTAACTATGACTCAATTTCTGTATTAGAGGTGATGATAGTATAGTTGGGGGAAAGATTATGTAGTTAATTTGTGTGAAGCATTTATACCAGCATCCAACGTATCATTAGTGTCATAGCATGATGACAGAAATGTGCTATTATTTACTACTTCCTTTGAGGTAGCTACACATAACAGACTATTTCTGTTTTACCTTACTGAGTCATGACTCTTAAACTAGAGGTTTTGACTGAATTATCAGGGTGAATTATCCATCTATCATCTATCTATATGTCTATCTATCTATCTGTCTATCTATATCCATCTATCTTTATCTATCTATCTGTCTCCATCTACCCATCTTCCTATCGTCTATCTATCTATCTATCATCCATCTATATCTATCTATCTATCTCCATCTATCCATCTATCATCTATCTATCTATCTATCTGTCATCTATCTATCTTTAAGCACAATTTCAGGTATGGTATGATCAATTAATGTGTTGTGTTTTAGTTCCCAATGTCTTTTCTTCTTTCTATCTCTCGAGATTTTATTTTTAGGATTCTTTTTTTCTACACTGTCTGCATTCATATTTAATGATTGCCATTTTTATTCCTTTTGTAGCATTAAATATTAAATAACAGTCAGAATACCTCCTTTAATTTCCCTTTGGAGTAATAAAATGCTGCTAGTAACTATTTCTTGAGATCTGTAACAATACCTTTTATCAAAATAGAAGTACACTCACAAAGATCTCTTAAGAATATTATATATTGGATAAATGAAATGTGTTAGGTAAAGCAAATATCTGAGAGGTTTAGGTGTTATATTCAAGTGTTTAGTTTTTTGTGAGCTAATTTTATGTGATATAAGGTAATTGATGGGATATAATATAAAGATCTAATTTCATTCTTTTGCAAGAGGACATTATTTTTTAATGCTATTTTTTTCTTTTCTTTCTTTTTTAGACAAGGTGGTACTTTGTAGTTCAGGCTGGCCTTGAGCTCACTATGTAGATCCGGCAAGCCTCAAATTGACAGCATCCTCCTGCCTCTGCCTCCCGAGTGCTGGGATTACAGGCGTGAGCCACCATACCCAGCCCTGTGGTATGTGGTACTGGTTACTGACGAGCATGAACCACCACGCGTGGCACTGTGGTATGTGGTTACCAGGGGTCAACCCGGGACCTTGTGCTTACAAGGCAGATGCTGGAACCACTGAGCTAAATCCCTGGCCTTTTAATGCAGTTTTTTGAGGAGACTATCCTTCTATTTTCTGCTCTTGGTAATCTTGTCAAAGATTAGTCAACTTTATATGTGGAGGAGTTTATTTTTTAGCTCTGTGTTTTTAAAAATTAGCCCATGTATCCTGCCTTGATTATTATGATTTTGTAATATAATTTGCAATCAGGAAGTATAATATATCCAAACTTCTTTTGCAAGATTCCTTTAACTATTCTCAGTCTTCCATGGTTTCATGTGAATTTTACATTTGTTTCCCCTTTTCTTTTACTTAGTGTTTTATTATGGGATTTATTTCAAAATATTAATTCTTTTTTTAAAATAAAAAATAAATCCAAGTAATAATATAGCCCAGAAAGCAAAGGCAAATCTACCTTCTAGGTAACTATCTGGTTGTTTAAATTTTCACTGCATTTCAGATCTATGTTGGATGTTCTTATTAAGGTCTAATTTGACATTTTTAAATTATATAAAAAGCTTTTCAGTTTAACAAATACTCATTGAACTAAACCTGTAAGCAACTGTACAACATTTTATGGAAACAGTAAACAAGGAATGGATGGTAGAGCATGGAAAAGATCCACGGGCTACAAGTCTTCATTGTGTGTAGGAGAAGAAGCCACAGTGTTGGGATTGAGAAGCTCTTCCTCTAATGTGCTCATCAGACACGGGGGACAATCATGAAACCTTCCCCACTGTCTCCCTCTACATTTTTTAAAAGTTCAAATCTTTATTGATACATTATGAATACACATCATCATCGCATTCAATGTTGAGAGTTTGTACCATAATATGACATGACTCGATTCTCATTTTTCCCCTACCCACCCTGCAACCCCGCCCCCTGTATACATAAGCTTTGTTTCCTTTTTTGTTTGTTTGTTTTGAGGATATTAGACCTTGATCTTTTTTACCTGTCTAACAGCTACCTTAGGGTTTTGTGAATGTACATTCAGTCCCTCTGCTGAGCAGTGTACACAGTAATACGAGCCTCACATCAGCGTTCTCTTTGGGACACTTGACTCCACTAGTCAAGGTCATTTGTCATATGCTGTTAATTGTTTGTGTCATAATTATTATCTTGATGTTGTTTAAGGAAACTCATGCAAGAGGTGCTATCATGAGTTTTCCTCATTGCTTTTGAAAGCCAGCGCCATGTTTCTTCCTCCTTCTCTATTCTGGTGAACGTGCCTAGCCATCGGTGTTCTGCAAGCACGCAAGCACAAGTACTACACGCTGTCCAGCGCTTGTGTTTTTCTGTCTCATCCGCTGAGTGTCTTTCTCCTTGCAGGACAGTCCTTTTTACCTTGACTTCTGTGGTCGTACTTGTCATTACCACCGACTGGATCAGCTGGGACAAGCTGAACCGAGGCTTTTTGCCCAGTGATGAGGTTTCCAGAGCGTTTCTGGCTTCCTTCATCTTGGTCTTTGACCTCCTCATTGTGATGCAGGTAAGTGTCTCAGTTTTTCTTTTTTCTCCTTGAAACTGCTCCATGCTTTGTTCCCAGTGAAACAAATACTCTAAGCGGCAGGCTCCACAAAGGCAGACATGAACAGGGCCTCCTCTGGTGTATTTTACTGGGAAGAAAATCCAAGCAGGATTTTACAAGGGGGGGCACCAGAAATTCGTGTTATGAACATGGCAAAGTGAGTCCCCAGAAGTAGTGCGGCCTGGTGGTATTTCCTGCCGACGCTTACAGGGGAATAAAAACCATACACAAAAACAAAAGCAAAACTGTACTATTTAGTCAAGCTGCAGAGATGACAATGATGTAAAGCCAGCAAAGCGGGGAAAAGCACTTGTCAGTGCAGCTCGGGGTTTTATAGCCGTGGAAATGGAGTGATGTCAAAATGCTCTTTCTGGTTATGGAAATGATCACTTTCTCTCAGGATTCACCAGAGATCATTCCATTTTCATGTAAACAGTCTTTCTGCTCTGCTTAGCAACAGATATTTTTTATATAGTAGCAACACACTCACTCACCAGCGTTGCTCATGTAATCTTGTGGGGTGAATGTGTAGGGGACTGGGAATATTCATTTGAATAGGCAGAAAGAGACATTAGCTCTTTCTTGGAATGTTACCCCACTCATTAAATGTCCATCCGTTTGCTAGACATTTTCTTACTGCTTTCATGAGGCAATTTTGGTCCCTCCCCTCCTGAGGCATTATAAATCACCAGGACAAAGGCTACCATTGGTGCAGAAAAGGAAGACTCCATTGTATTCTGTATTTATGTGGGATCTTGCAGGATTGTATATCGCTTTTCTTTCTTCTGGAGGCAAAGAGGGGCCTTTATAAAAGCTTTTCTCCATTGTTTCAAAAGAAAACAATTGTTGTTTTGTTTGTCGTGACTGTTCTCAGCATTAGGTTCAAGATCATTCTTAAGAGTCTATTATTATTTTAAATAATATTTCTAAAATAAGAATTATTTGAAGAGACAAAAGTAAACATTTTTATCTCATACAAATTTGATCTCTTTTTCACTTCCTGTGGTGCACTGTAGCACAGTATAGAAAACCCCGGAGTTAGGATCTGTCAGCCCCTGGCAGGTCCAGGTCTGTCTGTTTCCAACCACAGACCCTACTCTAGACATTTACAGATTGAAATCGTAGCCTTTATGCAATAACACCATGTGCAGCACTTGAAGAGAGAACTTTTTATCTTCTTCCGTCAGCTAAAGAATATACTTTCCTAATGTGAAGTGTCCATTTCAGTTAAATGGTCCACTGGTATCTTTAGACTTGTTTTAAAGTCAAGCGTATTAGTAGCAAGAAGGCTTTTGTTTCCTTGAATTCGCTTACATGTATATGTGTAAGAGCGTATATTCTTTCATTGTCTATCACCCTATTTATGTAAGTTTTAAGTATTCTTCTAAATAAGTTCACTGAAGCCAGGAACTTCAAGGAGAAAAATATAATATTATGATTTACAGATATTATGGATTGATTCATCAAGAAGTACTAAATAAAAACAGATGAAAGACTAGAAAGATAGCCAGGATTTATGTAGGCAGAGTCAGCAAGACTGGAAAGGGAAAGACATTCTAGATGAAAAAGTGGCACAGAAATTTAAGGAGTCAGGGAAGTGCTGCAGTGTTCAGAGAGGAGCCAGAGACCAATTGCCCGGAGATGAAGAGTTCGTGCTGAGGAATATATCAGTTTGGACCGTTTTGGCTGCAAGTAACAATAACCCTGCCAGGGCAGCTTAATCACAGTGGGAATGTATTTCTGCATTACGGGGACACCCTACACATTTCAAGAGGACGGATGCATTTGGCTCTGGGGACACTTGAGAGCAGAGATTTAAGTGTCACAGACAGCCCAGACCTACCCTTTATACTCCACCTCTCCTCTTTGCTTTTTCACTTCTGCTTTCTTTTTATCTCTTCCTGCAGAGTACCTTTTTCAATTTTCTAGTTCGTATGGGAGAAAAGGCTACTGCCAGTGTCTACCTCTGAACCCCATTCCAAACTCCCTAGAAACAGACTGCAGAGCTTGGTTGCTTGTGCCTGTCCCTGAGCTGACTGGGCACCACGTGGGCTGTGGAAGTTGTGCAGAGAGATTGGGTTCAACACTAACAGGGAGAAATGCCTAATATAAAGAGAAATCCAAAATAAACACTGGAAGTGAGTTTTCTGAACTCCCTTTCTCTCCCACCACCAAGCCAGCCAGCCAGCCAGCCAGTTCTACCGAATCACCCTTCTGTTTCTTTTACACCAGTCTTTTATTTCTTTGTTATCATTTCAGTCCTGACCTTCTTCTATACTACTCAAAAATGATTGATGGGACCTGCTTCCTCCAAGTATCCTTTTCTACTGCATGCCCCTACTCCTAGATTCATTCACTCAGGTCCTACCGGGGAAGACCATTTCATCTCCCCAGCTATGAACACACTGTGATTATCTCATCTGGGGAACTGTCCTCTAGTCACTGCACACAAGCACGGCCCTGGATCCTTATTCTTCTTCGTGTGATTGGAGCCTCTCCAGCCCTGCGGGGAGGGGCAGCGGAGGCCCAGAGTCAGGGCTGCTTGATGAGGGTGGTGGAGGGGAAGTTCAGCACTGAGTCTCAGGCTTGCTCTGTGTCCACCGTTGGGAGCATCACAGAGAAGGCTCGGGAAGCAGCACTGTGGCAAGAGACATACTGTAAGGAAACAGAACCGCAGGGCACGTATTGTTCAAGACAGCGGAAGCCATGTGACATACTATCCCAAAAACCCACAGCCAACTAAACACTGAGTGAAGTCGCCCCGCGTTCACACATGGCGGATGAGGGAAACTTGGAAAATCAGTACAGTTAGTGGAAAAGGAGGGAGCAGCTTCATAAAATGACTGGTCCTTGTCGAAATTATTTAAGTGATTTAAAAGCAATGGATCCTAGGCTTTTCCAATTGTAGGCAAATTCAGTTTATATTATAAGAAGATACTGTAAACCTTTCTTTAAGGAGAATTGTTTTTCCGCACCACATGTAGGGCCTCTAACCATATCCCTATCAGGAAGCTAACCTGTCAGCCATAAGGATTTGAGACTTTTTCTATAAGGATTTTATTTTTAAACCAAATTAATAAGTAAATGATGAATACACTTACATAGCATAAAATTATTTTATAGATATTCTTGGAATAGTTTTCTTGCATTTATTGCTTATATCACATTTTTTTTCTGTGGGTTTAATGAAATTACCAGAAATAAGACTTAAGCAGATGCCAGCGGAAGGTAACAGTGCTCAGAAGTTTTAAAGAATGTATGCTTCTGAGGAAAATTTTAACCCAGATTCTATTTTGTCACAACCAGAGTGGACTATTCTTACTCCTTCCCAGAAACACGCCAAACTAATCTGTGGACTAATTTAGTAATCACAAACCCGCTATCCCTTTTGTGTTTGTAATCATGTCATTTGAGTTTTACTTTTCCCTTCATTGCATTGTGTATTTGACTTGCGTTATGCTCCATCCCTAGCTTTCTCTGCTAGATTATGGAAAAGCATATCTGAAGCACACCTGGGTTAAAATATGTGGAATAAAGAAAGAAAAGAAAGTCATATGAGTTCACAAAAGGAAGATTCATGTAGCTGAAACCATAACAGAGAGGCTGAAGGAAGATATGAGCCCAAAAGGGCAATAGACTTTGAAAACTAGGAACCATAAACAAGAACAATTTTTTCCAAGCTGGGATTAGTAGCCTACTTATCAAAGTAAGAGCTCACTTTTTTCTATTAAATTCAGAAAATATTTATCTTTTTATTTCCATTATATATTAGGTGCTGGGGATAGAGGAAGTAGTGAAAGGAGTCCAAAGATTGGTAAGATACAATTTGTAGCAGTCTGTAGTTGCACAGAGGAATTTATAATTTAACAAATGAAATATACCTGGCAGAGTAGAGAAATTCTGGAAAGACTGTTTTTACTTGGAAGAGTTCTTCAGGTGGAACGGAAATATCTGTAGCCTGGCCACATTCTAAGTTTATTTACTGAACCCTGACAGAACTAGTGTGCCTGGTGTAGAGGCTTAAACAAGAAATCTGTCTTCAAAACAGGAAGAGAGTAAATGAGGGAAGAAAGAGGAAGAGGAAGGAAGAAAGGTAGAGAGCTGTAAAGAAGCAGAGAGGTGGATATAGGTATGGATGAACCCAGGAGCTGCACTGTACAGGGTGTTGGAGTGTCAGGGTTAAGGGTCAGGAGTAGGCTGTGGTAACCTTGGAGACCATGGAAGTTATGTTCACTGTTGTGTTGACCTATTTTCATGGGTGTTTTACATAACTGGGCTCTAGGGGATTGGGGTGTCTAGTTACTTTTCTTGTTGCTGAGATAAAATACCGGACATTGAAAGTTAAAGGAGGAAAAGTTATTTGGTTCAGCTTGTAGACATTTCAGTTCATAGTTGATTGGCTCCAAGACGGTGGCATGGCAGAAGAGAAATGGCTCATGGTAAGGCAGGGCAGGCAGAAGACAGCAGTATGATAGCAAACAGCAAGTGTCAAGCAACCTGTGACCCTCTTTCTATCCCTTAGGTCTTATCTAACCTACCCATCCTCAGGGTGGATAGGACTCACATCCAGAGCAGAGCACTCTTAATCCTGTCCAAAAACATGCCAAACTAATCAGTGGACTAATTTAGCAATCACACACCTTCAATCCCAAAATCCAAAAGGCCCCCACCTAAGACTGCATAAGTTTTGAGGGGGACATCTAGGAACAGCCATAACATGAGGTTAGAGGAGATTTTAAAATGTTGAATTTTGTAGTTGGATCAAAGTTATCTAGCACTGAGGAATTAACTGCTTAACAAGTTCACAATAAGCACAGAAAGCCAGCAGGCAGCTCTACTATAACTATGAGTTGGCATGGAAAGTTTTGCACTTCTACAGCTTTGGAATTAAGAGATCTCCAAGCCAATTATGCCTAGTGTCCTGTCATCTGAATGTTAATTGTATTTATATATTTTTGAGATTGAGCCTCACTGTGTTGCACAGCCTGGTCTGCAAATCACAAGCACAAGCAGTCCTCTCACTCCAGCTTCCTGAGTGATTGGAACTACAGGCATGTGTCATCAAGCCTGGCCTGTCATCTAGATGTTAAAGCAAACTGATTAAGGATGTGAGTCTAGAGTCAGGCTTGTGTGGTTACAGTCTTGGCTCTGCCATTTACTAGCTGTGTGACTTTGAGATTAGGTACCAACTTAACTTGGGCTAATATTATTGTTGACTTCATGTGGTTGGCTATGGGTTGGAATTGCACACAACTGTGCTTGGCCCATAGTAATTAGTATAAAAATATTAACTGCACTCAATAATTAGAGTCTGCCAATAAGACTTTATGTGAATTCTAATACTATAGAAGTTTACAGATATATATTGGAACCACATTAAGGAAGTGCTTAAGAAACTCACTGATGAATTTTGACTTTATCCTGAGGATAATAATAAGCAAATTAGAGTTCTAGGCATAAAGCAGTAGCAACTAATGGTTATTTTAAGAACATCTCCTTTAATGCTTGAAGAATGATTTAAATGGAGATATACCAAAAGAAGGCAATAAGTTGGCATGGTGAGTGTGGCACTGTTTTGTTATTTAGCTATTTATTTGGGTCATATTATTTAAAGAACCTATAGCTTACTATTAGTATGCTTTATCAATACATTTCTGAAAGTATCTGTAACAGTCTCCAGGTACACTGTCAGTGTATCTCTCCTTTTAATTTTAGCAATTATTCCTTTGTATTACTTGAGGTATTACATTATATCTAGATTATATGATTACTGTGGAATATGTATCTGTGTCAACTCTTGCCTTTGCAAACTTTCTGACTATTTTTTTAAGATTTGAATCTTCATTGGTACATTTTATACGGACATCATGACACAGTCAACATGGAGAACTTGTACCAATATATGACATGACTTAATTCTCATTTTTCCCATTCCCTTGTCCACCCTACAACCTTCTACTCCCTACATACATAATCTTTGTTTCCTTTTATTTGCCATCACATTTTTTCTTTCTCCTCATTACTTCTACCCCCTTTTCCCTTTGAATAGTTTCTCTTTCACAATATCTGTCATACATTCTAGAACTCATGTATATCTTCTGCTGAAATAAATAGGTCAGAGATGTGTAAATACCATTTCTTTTCTGTGACATGAGAAACTCAAGAGTAGAGCACTTTATATATGGAGTACTAGAGGCCTCATTAGGGTGACGACAAAAGAAATAAGCACAAGAAAAGTGTTATGTGACAACAGATAAACTGTATAAGTATTTTGGAATAGGGGAAAGTTACTCAAGATGACCTGTAGAGCTGTGATAGCACCAGTGGTGGTGATGGTTTGCCTTGCCATTTGTGAACTCTTAAACGTTGGACTCCTATCTATTTACTCGCTCTTGTACACACTCATCTTGTACAGCTTACAAACCCTTGTGGTGTCACAGAAATGTTTGTCAACTAATAAGCTACTTCAGAGTTTAAAGCAGTATTGTAAAATATTGGTGGAGCTTCTGGCTAATGCCAAGAAATGTGACAGACAGATAGATACATATCGCATCTTTTCTCTGGTATGAGAAAATGAAGATGTAAATGAGTCCTAGCATTGTATGTTATATATTGTGAAATAGAAAATGCTCAATGTAAAATAAGGTGAAAGGGGACAATGTTGAGATTGTAACAAAAAAGTAAGGAAACAAATTTTATGTATATGGGGGGGTGGTAGGATGGGTGGGGCTATGGGAAAA